>VMDO01013149.1:0-59361 GCA_007922755.1 Pedetes capensis | reverse complement strand
GAGGAGGAGAGGAGGAGGAGGAAGAGGAAGAAGAAGAGGAGGAGGAGGAGGAGGGGGAGGAAAAGAAGCAGCAGCAGCAGCAGCAGCAGCATTATTATGAAAGCTGGATCATGAAATATATGCAGAAGGCAGTTAAATGTTGGTAGGTTTTTTACACACTCTTGCCAATCTCCTCCACAAACCCTGCCCTAGCTCACTACCCTTGGTCAAGTCCTAGTTCCAAATCCTGGCAAACCAAGTGACCAAGCAGTTCCCTTTGCTATGGAAAAGATGTCCTACAGACTCAGGGACTCTTTCCTCATCAACCAGAGTGACAGAGAGAGAGAGCTGGAAGGTGACTCTCCAAGCACTGGTTGAAGCCCTTCATTGTACAGCTTTAAAAGTCTTGAAGTCCAGTAACTATCAAACTAGATTAAAATGCAAGATTCAAGCAAGATTCAAATACATACATACATACATACATACATACATATATACAAGTTGAAAGGAAAAGATATAGCAGGCTCTTTCCTCTGCATCAGTGAGTGTATGACAGCCCCTATGGGTATATTTGCATCCAACAAATTAGGAGTCAAAATAAGGAATATTATCAGAGGAAAGAGGGCTATTTCATAATGATAAAAGGGTTCGTTCTGAAAGATATGACCATCCTAAATATGTGTGTATCTTTTAGCAGATCCTCAAAGAAATGAAGCAAACGTGGGCTCACATACCTGGAGATTTCAACACCACCCTCTTAGTAATTAATAGAACAACTATACAAAAAAGGATCAGTAAGGATATGGAAAATTTGAACAACCCTATCAGCCAACTTTACCTAACTCATAACTATAGAACACTATCCCCTGACACCTGCAGAATATGCACTCTTTTCAAGTGTGCATGGAACATTCACAAAGATTGGCTGCATGCTGGACCATAACTTCCAACATGTTCCTTTTCTTTAATTTTTAATTATTAGCATATATTATTTATAAAAATAATGGTTTTCATTATGATATTTTCACACATGTACACAATGCATTTGATCATATTCACCCCCTGCACCTTCTGTTGTCTCCTCTCCCTGCTCCTGCTGCTCCCCATAGGCTCCTTCTACTCTCATATCACATTTTTAAAAAAATCTAGATCCCATATGTGAAAGAAAACATGTGGTAGTTGTCTTTCTGAGTATGGCTTATTTTTCTTAATATGATGATCTCCAGTTCTATCTATTTTCCTACAAATAACATAATTTCCTTCTTCTTTATGGCTCAATAATACATATATATGTGTAACATATGTATATATGTAGATATATATTTATATTACATATAATCTATACATAGATATATTGATATATTGATATTATATATTATATATATATGCTGTATATATTTATATATACTGTTGTTGTTAGGTGCTGTCAAGTCGGTGTCTGACTTATAGTGACTCTATGTACAACAGGAGAAACACTGTTGTTAGTGCTTCTCTGCTATTCATAGGGTTTTCAATGGCAGATTGATTTTTGGGAGTGGGTTGCCGGGTCTGTTTCCTAAGCTTACAGCACCTAGTGTTCCCAGGTGGTCTCCCATCCAAGTGCTAACCAGGCCTGACCCTCCTTAGCTTCCGAGATCTGACGGGATCCCTTGCCACAGTGCTACGGCTGTAGGCATTTATACATACAAATATATTTATATATATTACAAATATAATGCTTTCTTTACTCATTAATCTGTTGATGGATTTCTAGGCTGATTCCATAACTTAGCTATTATGAAGAGTGCCACAATGAACATGGGTGTGCAAATATCTCAATTGTATGCTGACCTTGATTCCTTCCCAGGTATATACCCAAGAGTAGTATAGCAGGATCATAGTAGTTCTGTCTTTAAGGAACTTCCAAACTGATTTCCATGGTGCCTGAACTAATTTAAGTCAACAGCATGTGTTTGTTTTCTTCCCACATCCTTGCCAGTATTTGTCATTGTTTGTTTTCCTGAGAATAGCCATTCTGACTGGGGTGAGATGGAATCTCAGCATAGTTTTTATTTGCATTTCCTTTTATGGCTAAGGATGTTGAGCATTTTTCTTGTATTTACTGGTTATTTGTGTACTTCTTTTGAGAACTGTCTGTTCAAATAATTTACCCATTTATTGATGGGTATTTGGGTTTTTGAGTTCTTTGTATTTTCTGAATATTAATCCCTTGTCAGATAAACAGCTGGTAGAGATTTTCTCCCATCCTATAGGCTGTCTGTTCACTCCGTTAATTATCTCATATGCTGTGAAGAAGCTTTATAATTTTATGCAATCTTATTGTCAATTCTTGCTCTTATTTCCTGAACCACTGGAATCTTTTTCAGAAAGTCCTCTTCTATGTCTATATATTGAAGTGTTGTCCCCTAACAGTTTCAAAGTTTCAGGTCTTACATTAAGGTCTTTGACTCATTTTGAATTGATTTTTGTACAGGGTGAGTGATAAGGATCTAATTTCATTTTTCTATATGTGGATATCCAGTTTTCCTGGCACCATTTGTTGAAGAGGCTGTCTTTTTGCCAATGTATGTTTTTGGCACCTTTGTCGAATATCAGATGGCTGTAGCTGAGTGGGTTTATTTTTGAGTCCTCTATTCTATTCCATTGGTGCACATGTCTGTTTTTGTGCCAGTACCATCCTATTTTTGTTACTATTACTCTGTAGTATAATTTGAAATCAGGTGTTGTGACACCTCCAGCATTGCTCTTTTTGCTCAAGATTGCTTTGGCTGTTTGAGGTCTTTTGTGCTTCCATATGAATTTTAGGACTTTCTGTTGCTATGAAGAATATCATTAGAATTTTGATGGAAACTGCATTGAATCTGTAGAAAACTTTTGGTAATATAGTCATTTTCACAATATTAATTCCATCAGCCCATGAGTATGGGAGGTCTTTCTCTCTTTTGGTGTCTTCTTCATTTTCTTCAGTGTATTAAAGTTTTCATTGTAGAGGTGTTTCACCCCTGTGGTTAAGTTTATTCGTAGATGTTTAATTTAACTTATTTATTTATTGAGGCTATTGTGAATGGGTTTATTTTCCTGATTTCTTTCTCAACATATTCATTATTAGCATATAGAAAAGCTACTGATTTCTGTATGTTGGTTTTGTATTCTGCTACTTTGCTGGAAGTATTTATCAGATCTAAGAGGTTTCTCATTGGAGTCTTTTAAGTATAAAATCATATCATGTGAAAATAGGGATAATTTAACTTCTTCCTTTTGTATTTATATACCTTTTATTTCTTTCTCTTGCCTTATTGCTCTGGCTAAGAATTCAAGCACTATGTTAAATAAGAATGGAGACAGTGGACACCTTATTTCATTCCTGATTTTAGAGGAAATGCTTTCAGTTTTCCCCATTTAGTGTAATGTTGGCTATTGGTTGTCATGTTGTTATTGTTAGGTGCTGTCAAATTGGGTGCAACCCATAGCAATCCTCATAGGGTTTTCAATGTTTGATGGTTTGGGGATTGTTTCGGGAGTGGATTGCCACATCCTTCTTCCAACTGGCTGTCATATATAGCCTTTTTTAGGTTGAGATATGTTCTTTCTATTCCTAATATCTTCAGGGCCTTTATCACAATAGGATGTTGAACTTTGTCAAAGACCTTTTCTGCATCTATTGAGAGAATCATGTGCCGTTATATTGTATTACATTTGTTCTTTTGTGTATGTTGAACCATCCTTGCATCCCTGGAATAAAACCAACTTGATCATGAAGTATGTTATTTTTAATGTGTTGTTGGATTCAGTTTGTAAGTCTTTTATTGAGAAATTTTGAACTTATGTTCATCAGGGAAATTGGTCTATAGTTTTATTTTGTTGTGGTGGTGTCCTTAGCTTCCCAAAAATTTCAAAGGATTGAAAGCTTACAGCCTATGTCCTCTGACAACAAATTTAAATAAAGAAACCAACAATCTTTAAATAATTTGAAATTAAAAAATGTACTTCTAAATAACCAATGCATCAAAGAAATGCTCCTAAAGGAAAATGTAAAATATTTTTAACTGAATGACAATGGATATGTTGTTGTGTTGTTAGGTGCCATCGAGTCGAGTCCAACTCATAATGACCCTATGTACAGCAGATTGAAACACTTCTCAATTCTGTACCAGGCACACGATCTTATTTATATTTAAGCCCATTGTTGCAGACACTGTGTCAATCCATCTGGTGGAGGGTTTTCCTTTTTTTTGTTGACCTGCCAGTCTCCCAAACATGATGTCTTTCTCCAGGCACTGATCTCTCCTAACTACATGTCCAAAATATGTAATACGCAGTGTGGCCATTCTTGCTTCCAAGGAGTACTCTGGTTGCACTTCTTCTAGGACAGATTTGTTGGTTCTTTTGCCAGTCCATGGTATATTCAATAGTTGTCTCCAACACCACAATTCAAAAGCATCAATTCTTCTCCTGTCTCCCTTGTTCAATGTCCAGCTTTCACAACCATATGATGCAACTGAAAATACCATGGCGTGAGTCAGACGCACCTTCGTCTTCAATGTGATATCTTTGCTTTTCAATACTCTAAAGAGATCTTTTGCCACAGCTTTTCCTAGAGCAATGCATCTTTTGATTTCTTTTTTCTTTTTTTCTTTTTTTCATTTTTCTTTTTTTTCTTTTGTGGTACTGGGGGTTGAACCCAGGGCCTCGTGCCTGCATACTTTGCAAGGGCTGGACCACTGAGCTGTGCCCCCAGCCCATTTTTTTACTGTTTGAGACAGGGTCTCATGAAGTTACTCAGACAGCCTCTGGTCTCGAACTTGCAATCCTCCTGCCTCTGCCTTCCGAGCCACTGGGATTACAGGTGTGCACCACCATGCCTGGCATCTTTTGATTTCTTGACTGCTGCTTCCACGGGTGTTGATTATAGAGCCAAGCAAAGCAAAATCTTGGACAATCTCCATCTTTTCTCCATTTATTGTGAAGTTGCATACCGGCCCAGTCATAAGGATTTTTGTTTTGTTGATGTTTAGTCACAACCCATATTGAAGGCTGTGATCTTTGATCTTCACCAGTAAATGTTTTAAATCTTCTTCACTTTCATCAAGCAGAGTTGTGTCATCTGCATAATGCAGGTTGTTAATGAGTCTTCCTCCAATCCTGATGCCATGTTCTTCCTCATAAAGTCCAGCTTCTTGGATTATTTGCTCAGCATATAAATTGAAGAGAGATATGGTGAAAGTATACATCCCTGATGCACAACTTTCTCCACTTTAAACCAGGCTGTGTTTCCTTGTTCTATTTGAACAACTGCCTCCTGGTTCATATACAGATTCCTCATGGGTACAATTAGGTGCTCTGGTATTCCCATTTTCCAAAGTGTTATCGATAATTTATTATGATCCACACAGTCAAATGCCTTTGCATAGTCAATAAAACATAGATAGACATCTTTCTGATATTCTCTGCTTTTGGCTAATATCCATCTGACATCAGCAATGATGTCCCTGGTTCCCCGCCCTCTTCTGAATCCTGCTTGGTTTTCTGGTAATTCCCTATCTATATACTGCTGTGGGCTGGGATTTAGCTCAGTTGGTAGAGCGCTGCACTGCAGTCTCTGAGGTCCTGAGTTCAATTCCCAGCACCACAAAAATGGGAGAAGGACCTGGCAATCCACTCCCAAGGCAATCCCGAAACAGTCAGCCATTGAAAACCCTATGAGGGTCGCTATGAGTTGGATACCGACTTGATGGCACCTAACAACAACAACATACTGCTGTAGTCACTTTTGAATGATCTTTAGTAAAATTTTGCTTGCATGTGATATTAACAATATTGTCTGATAGTTTCCACATTCAGTTGGATCCTTTGCGAATAGACACAAATATAGATCTCTTCCAATCAGTTTGCCAGGTAGCTGTTTTCCAAATCTGTTGGCATAAACATGTTAGCACCTCAAGTGCTACATGTTTGTTGAAACATCTCTATTCGTATCCCATCAATACCTGGAGCCTTGTGTTTCTCCAGTTCTTTCAAGGAGGCTTCCACTTTGTCCTTCAATACCATTTGTTCCTCTTCATATGCAACCTCTTGGAATGGTTGGTCATCTACCAATTCTTTTTCATATAATAACTCCGTGTACTCCTTCCATCTTCTTTTGATGTTTCCTACATCATTTAATATTTTCCCTGTAGAATCTTTCACTACTGCCACTCGAGGCTTGAATTTTTTCTTCACTTCCTTAAGCTTGAGAAACACAGAGTGTGTTCTTCCCTTTGGTTTTCTGTCTCCAGCTCCTTGCACATGTCATTATAATATTTGTTCTTGTCTTCTCTAGCTGCCTTTTGAAATTTTCTGTTTAGATCCTTAACTTCAACATGCCTTCCTTTTACTTTAGGTGTTTCATGTTCAAGGGCAAGTTCCAGTATCTCTTTTGACATGTAATTGGGTCTTTTCTTTTTTCATGTCTTTTTAAGAACTTTTTGCTTCCTTCTTGAATGATATCTTTTATGTCATGCCACAACTCGTCTTGTCTCTTATCCTTTGTGTTTAATGCATTAAACCTATTCTTGAGGTGGTCTCTGAACTCAGGTGGGATATACTCAAGGTCATACCTGGGCTCTCGTATACTTATTCTAATTTTCTTCAGCTTCACTTTGAACTTGCATCTGAGAAGTTGATGGTCTGATCCACAGTCAGCACCTGGTCTTGTTTTGACAGTTGATATGTTGTTGTTGTTAGGTGCTGTCGAGTTGGTATCCGACTCATAGTGACCCTCATAGGATTTTCAATGGCTGTTTCAGGATTGCCTTGGGAGTGGATTGCCAGGCCCTTCTCCCATTTTTGTGATGCTGGGAATTGAACTCGGGACCTCAGAGACTGCAGTGCAGTGCTCTATCAACTGAGTTAAATCCCAGTCCAACAGTTGATATAGAGCTTTTCCATTGTCTCTTTCCACATATATAGTCAATCTGATTCCCGTATGTTCCATCTAGTGAAGTCCATGTGTATAGTCTCTGTTTATGTTGGTGAAAAAATGTATTTGCAATGAAAAGGTCATTGGACTGACAAAATCCATCACGCGATCTCCAGCTTCATTTCTGTCACCAAGACCATATTTTCCAACTACTGAGCCTTTTTTTTAATTTCCAACCATTCCAGTCCAGTCACAAGTGATTATCAGTATGTCCTGATTACATGTTTGATCTATTTCAGATTACAGAAGCTGGTAGAAATCTTCCCTATCTTCATTTGTGTCCTTAGTGGTGGGTGCATAAATTTGAATAATAGTCATATTAATTGGCCTTCCTTGTAGATGTATGGATATTATTCTATCACTGTATTTCAGGACAGATCTTGAAATGTCTTTTTTGATGATGAATGCAACCCCATTTCTCTTTAGTTTATCATTCCCAGCATAGTAGACCATATGATTATTTGACTCAAAATGGCCCATGCTGGTCCATTTTAGTTCACTGATGCCTAGAATGACAATGTTTATGCACTCCATTTCTCTTTTAATGCTTTCTAATTTGCCTAGAGTCATACTGTGTACATTCCATGTTCCAATTATTAATGGAAGTTTACAGTTGTTTCTCCTCATTTTGAGTCATGCCACATCAGCAAATGGAGATCCCTGGGGCTTTACTCCATTTCCATCATCACAGTAAACTCTACTTTGAGGAGGCAACTCTTCCCCAGTAGTCTTTTGAGTGCCTCAGGGAGCACTCAATGAGCTGGGGGGCTCATTTTCTGGCACTATATCTGACAGTGTTTCTTTGCTATCCATAGGGTTTTCAATGGCTAGTTGTTTCGGGAGCGGTTCACCAGTGCCTCCTCCCTAGTCTGTCTTAGTCTGGAAGCTCAGCTGAAACCTGTCCACCATGGGCAACCCTGCTGGTATCTGAGATACCAGTGTCATAGCTTTCAGCCTCATTGCAACACATAAGCCCCCACAGTGCGGCAAACTGACAGAAGACAATGGATGTACAACATATCAAAACATGTGGGATATAATCAAAGCAGTGCTCAGAGAGAAATGCATTTGTGTGTGTGTGTGTGTGTGTGTGTGTGTGTGTGTGTGTATTTAAACATTCAGAAAAAGTTTAAAATAAATGTTCTAAGTTTCTGCCTTGATATGCTAGAAAAAGGAGGAAATTAAATCTTAGTAAGAAAAGGGAAGGAAATAATAAAGAGAAGAGAAGTGAATGAAATAGGAAAAAATAGAAAATTAACGAAGTGACACCTCATTCTTTGGAAAGATTAATAAAAATTGTAAAACTTGTAATAAGTCTGATGAGAGAGATAGAATATAATATGAGAAATAAAAGAGATCCCTACAGATGCTTCCAATATTAAAAGAAAAATAAAGCATTATTTTCTTAATAAATTTGATAACTTAGATGAAATGGACAAATTTCTTTAAAATGCACATACAAAAACAACTTAAAAAATTGACACAAAAAGAAATAGAAAATTGAAGTAGTTTCATGCTTGTTTAAAAATTCAAATTTATAATTGAAACTTTCCCATAAAGAAAACTCCCAGCTCAGCTGGTATTAGTGATGAGTTTTATTAAACATTTACAGATAAATAACATCAATCTGATATAAATTCTTTCAGAAAATAGAGAAGGATGAAAAAAGTCTCTAATTCATTTTATAAAGCCAGCACACTTTTGATAGCAAAACCAATCACAGGGAAAAAGGTAATATGTTGATGTTTTTCGTGAACATGGATATAAAAATCCTTACTGCAATATTAACAAATTGAATCCGGAAATATATAAAAAGGATAATGCATTTTAACCAAGTGGGATTTATTCCAGGAATGCAAGGTTGATTTAATATTTGAAAATCAATGTAATTCACCACAGATGCAAACAGATGTAGAAAAATCTATGCCTTAATAGATTCAGAAAAATCATTTGCAAAACTCAGCACCCATTCAGCCCACAGAAAATTTCCTTAGTTTGATGAAGGGCATCATAAAACAATAACACTTATGATAATTATAACTACAGCAACTTAAAATAAAATACTGAATAATTTCAAAATAATACTTGAAGTAATGCAAGCATGTCTGCTCTTACCATTTTTGTGCAAGATAGTACTGAAGGTTGTAGTCAATACAATTTGGAAGAAAAGGAAATACTGGAAAAGAAGTAAAACTGTATTCACCAGTGATATAACTATGAAGAAACTATAAGAAATAAAAGTTTTAAACACTACTCAGTGTAATACACTAATGTAGCAAGATCATTAGTATATAACATTAATATAAGTAAAGCAATTTTTATTTCTACACACAGCAATTAGAAAATTTCATTTACAACAGCATGAAAACATAAACTAATTTAAGAAAAAGTTTAACAAAAGATGTGCAAGACCTCTACATTGAAAACCACAAAATATTAAACTAACTTAATTAAAGAAAACCTAAATAAGTGAAGAACTATGTTGTGTTTACAGATTGGAAGTCTTAATGTTGTTAAGATATCAATTCTCCCCAAATATCTATGTTGTTGCTGTTAGGTGTTGTCGAGTCCCAGTCATAGTGACCCACATAGGGTTTTCAATGGCTGATTGTTTTGGGGTGGTTTGCCATGCTCTTCTCCTGTTTTTGCTGTGCTGGGGGTTGAAAACAGTTGCTCAGAGAAAGCAGTGCAGCACTCTACTAACTGAGCTAAACTCCAGCCCCAAATATCTATAGATACTATATAATCTCAATCATAAATTCAATAGGCTTCTTTCTAAAATGAAATTGCCAAGTTATTTCAAGTATATATGGTATTAGAAAGGATCTAGAACAGCCAAAATAATCTTGAAATAAAGGACATAGTTGGAGGACATTACCTGAATTCAAGATTTACGGAAATCTTATAAAACTACGGTAATCAATATAATATAGTGTGGAGATAAGAAGACAATTAGGTTAATGGAATAGAATAGAGTCCAAATTAGACCCATACATTTTAGTTATTTAACAAAAGTATCAAGGCCAGCTGGGCTCAGTGGCACACACCTATACTCCCAGTGACATGGGAGGGAGAAGAAGGAGGATCACAAGTTTGAGACCAGAGGCAGTCTGCCTAATTTAGTGAGACCCTGTCTCAAAAGGTAAAAAAAATAAGTGGGGGAGCTGGGGGTGCAGCTCAGTGTTATAGCACTTGCAAGGCATGCAGGCCCTGGATTCAACCCCCATCACCACAAAAAAAAAAAAAAGCATCAAGGCAATTCAATGTGGAAATAAGTCTTCACAACAAATAGTACTGGAAACAAGTAGAAAATATGAAACAAAACAAAACAAGCAAAGAAAGAAAGAAAGAAAGAAAGAAAGAAAGAAAGAAAACAAACTTCAACTTCTGCCTCACACCATCCACAAAAATTTCCTTGAGTAAAAAGTAAATCTAAATCTAATACCTGAAACTCTAACACACCTAGAAGGAAACAGAAGACGATCTTTGTAACATTGAGATTATTGTTGTTATGTGCTGTGGAGTTGGTATGTGACTCACAGATACCCAACATCCAACAGGTAGAACACTATTGTTAGTGCTTCCTTAGTAGTCATAGGGTTTTCAATGGCAGATTCATTTTTCAGAATGGGTTGTGGGGTCCTTTTCCCAAGCCTACAGTGTCTGGTGTTCTCAGGTGGTCTCTCATCCAAGTACCAACCAGGCCTGACCCTGCTTAGCTTCCAAGCTCTGACAGGATGAGACCCCACAGGGCTACGGGTGCAGGCAACATTGGAGTAGGCAAATCCTTTTAGCATATAATAAGCTCTAGTCATTTTATTTGTTAACGACACCTCAATAAAGCTGTGAGGAAATTAATCATAAAAGAAAACTGACAAATTAAACTTGATCAAAATCTCAAACTTCTCTGCCAGTTCTAAAATGAAAATAAGCCATGGACCGAGAGAAAACATTCTTGGTGCATATGTCTGTCCAAATATATTCAAAATTCCTAGAATCAGTAATAAAAAGACAAACTACCTAAATAAATGAGCAAAATGGTTAAATATCTACCTCATGAGAGAAAATGTTTGAGTGAATATATAACCACATGAAAAGTTGATCAATATCACTGATATTTGGGGAAATTCTTTAAAGCCACAATATCATGCCACTTTATTTATTTATTTATTTATTTTCAGTACTGGGGGTTGAACCCAGGGTCTCGCGCCTGCATGCTCTACAAGTGATGGGCCACTGAGCTGCACCTCAGCCCTTTTTTTTTTTTTTTTTTTTTTTTTTTTTTTTTTTTTTTTTTTTTTTTTTTTTTTTTTTTACTTTTTGAGACAGGGTCTCGCTAAATTACGCAGACTGCCTCTGGTCTCGAACTTGCGATCCTCCCACCTCCGCCTCTCGAGCCGCTGGGATTACAGGCTGGCGCCACCACGCCCGGCTATCATGCCACTTTATATCCACTAGATGACTAATACAAAAAAGAAAATACTAAGACTTGGCAAAGATTTGGAGACACTGGAATTCTCTACATTGCTGATAGCTGTAAAGCAGTGAACTGTTAAGTAGTAATAAGTATACACTTAATGTATGACCTAGATATTCCACTCTAGGTAGTTTCGTAAGATAAATGAAAACATATATGTTCTAAAAGACCCAAATGTGAACATCCTTAGCAGCATTATTCATAATAGTCTCAAACTGGAAATACCCCAAATGTCCTACCCAACAGTAAACAAGCATACCAGCAGGGCCACACATAGTGGACAGGTTTCAGCTGGAGCTTCCAGACTAAGACAGACTAGGGAGAAAGACCTGGAAGCCTACTCCCCAAACAATTAGCCATTGAAAACTATCAAATATAGTGCCCAGCCTGGAAGATATTCAGAAACCTACTGAGGAAGAGTTACCTCCTCAAAGTAGAGTCGACCTTAAGGAAAGGAATAGAGTAGAGCCCCTGGGACCTCCTTTTGCTGATGTGGCACAACTCAAAATGAGAAGAAACATAGTGACTACCACAATGGGCTCAAAAAAAGATCATGTGCAAGGCACAGTGTTGGGTAGTGTTTTGTTCTGTTGTACATAGGGTCACTATGAGTCAGATCAGACTCAATGGCACCCAACAATAATAACAACAAGTAAAAATCTAAACAGTAGTGTTATGAAACATCCCCCATAGGTTTATGTGTTGAATGCTTGATCCTCAGCTTGTGGCACTATTTTTGGAGGTTGTGGAAACTTTAGGAGGTGGGGCTTAGCTGGAGGAAGGAAGTCACTGGAGGCATGCCTTTGAAGGTTATACTTGGTCCCGGGATTCTTCCACTCTTACTGCTTCCTGTCCTCCATGAGGTGAAGAAGCTACTCTGTCACATGCTTACACGCTATTGCCACCATGATGTTCTGCCCAAGCACATGGGGCCAAGCAACCACAGACTCAACCTTTTGAAACCATGAGCTAAAATAAGTCCTTCCTTCTCTAAGTTGTTTCTGTCAGGTACTTGGTCACAGCAGCAAAAGACCTGATTACCATCAGTGGTGTTCTAAAGTGGGTAGAAATTGGCTGGATAAGCAAAAGAGAGAACTTTTCAGAGAAATGAAAATGTCTTCTTTGAGGTGGTAGTTGTGGGGGTATACATGTGTGTCAAAACTCATCAAATCATATGGTTACAATCTGTGCAATTCCACTGTATATAAATTTTACTAAAAAAAAGATCTGATTGAAGAGTGGAGAATGGATTTGAGGAAGTGTAGAAGGGATTCTGGAAGAATAGTAAGCAGGCAATTTCAGTAGACAGGTGAGATGATGGTGCTTGGAATCCAGCAGTGTCCAGAGTTAAACAGAAGTGTGAACAATGTGAGGAGATAATGAGGAAGTAGCAGAGATGGAGCTTGGTGATTGGAGGAAGAATTCACATCTCAAATTCCTCTCAAACTTTGGGTCTTATCCTCTGAGATGGGGCACTCAAAGGAATCCTCGTTTCTAAGGCACGATTACACTGCACAAGAGTAAACTTTCTAGGGTGAAATTCTGACCATGTCCCTCTCCTGCTTACTCTACTTTAGTAGGTCTCCCTGCCCAGAAAATACGGTCCAAGCCTTTCAGACATAAAAGACCATATGTGATCTGAACACTGGTGACTTCTCCAATTTCAGGCCTCCTACAATTTCAGGCCTCCTAACTCTTCTTCTCTCCTTCCCTTGGATCTCATGCTACATTCATTTCCAGAGGTGCTGTGTATTTCATGCCCCTCTGCATTTGCATTATCTGAAACTTGTACTTGGAAAATCCCTCAGTGGAGTGATGGATCAGTCCTTTCCTTGAGAATCTCAGGCTTTTCGATGCATGCCTCTAGTTTAGAAATCTTTGCCTTAATTTTTGCTTACACACCAGTCTTTCTCAAAAAATTGTAAATGCCTTGAGGGTAAAGCAAGTTCTTATTTAACGCTGGTCATCCCCATACCCAGTGTTGATAATGTAAAAAGAATAGCTAGATGGTGAAGGGTCAACATTTCTGTTTTTGTACTCACTTCTCATTTTACAAGATCTGATTAAGCTCTAAATAATTTTGCAAAAGGGGAGAAATGCTAAATCCTTTAGGTAGTGGCAGATGGCCTGAAAAGTGGCATTTGACCCAAAAGAGCCTATAGGAATGATCTCACGGCAGTCATTCTGTGTGGCTCTGGAAAATAAAAACATCACAGCTATCCTTTCCCCGGAAAATTGAGGCCACCATGCAATGTGCCTCAGGGAATAAAAACACCCCAAAACATAAGACGTTTATGCCAGTTCCACTAACAAGACAATGCTGAAACCAAGTTAATGAAGTGAGCCTTGTTAGAGTAGAGGACAGAGAGGGAAGGCCTGAGTTAGCATATTTCCTTTGCTGAAGATCTTTGAGAGTAGAAGAAATGTTATCTTACTGGATGGTCCGTTTTTTGCCACCAAATACAAATTGCTTACCTCTACCTTCATTTTTTCGCCCTTGGTTCACTCTCTTATCATCTCTTCCTTGCAGTATTGCCATGGCCTGCCAGGTCTCCTTGCCTCCAACCTATCCTGGGCTCTGGTGGCCAATGTGATCTTTGTCTAACACAGATCTGACCATGTCACCAGGTCCTAAGATTGCACCCATCTATATCCTATAGGAAATGCTTCTTACCATGATCCAAGATGCCGTTCATGTTGGAAGCCCTGTGTTTCTTCACAGCCTTTCTGCTCTGCTATCATTTGCCATAATTTGTCATGGGACTTGTGTCAGATGAGCAAAAAGATTGAAAACTATCAATCTTTTGGCTCTGCTTTGCTTACCATTCTTTTTAGGTGCTGTATTTATTGTTCCTTTTGTTTTTCTTGGTGAGTAACAAATGGCCACAAATTTAGCAACTTTAAAGCAAGTCACATTTATTATCTCAGAGTTTCTGCAGGGTCAGAGTCAAGGCTTAGCTTAGCAGGGCTCTCTGCTTCAGAGTCTCACTACGTTGTAATCAAGGTTTTGGTGGGGCCGCATTCTCATCTTGAAGTTTGACTGAGGAAGAGTGCACTCTGAGGCTTATTTAGGTTGAAGGCCTGAGGCCCTCAGGATCTATGGGCCACTTGTCACATTTTCCCACAGGCAGTTCACAGCATGAATGTCTGCATGCTCACAGTCAGTGGGAGAAAGAAAATAGGCCTGCTAGCAAGATGAAGTTTAATAAGAGTAACATAATCACAGGAGTGACATCCCATCACCTTCACCGTAATATATTGCTCAGAAACAAGTCACAAGTCCACAATCAGAGCATGACCACCAGAATGCAAGGATCTTAGACGTCATTGTAGAGTCTGTCTGTCCAATGCCACTCATGTCCAAACCTGTGTGTCTTTGTTCATACTGTTCCTTTCTCTGGAATGCCCTTCCTCCGCACTCTTGCTTCCAGGATCCCACATACCTTTTAAGTAAAAGGTACTTCTGTGAAGACTTCCAAAGACTTCCTTCTGCCTTCATTCAAAGATGGTTTCTCGTCACCGTGCTTCACGAACACTGTCCATAAAGCTTTGTTAGCACTCAGCAAGGGATGGTGACCTCCGATGATAAGCTACTTCATGTTAACAGACTCCTAGGAAGCCCCTATCTCAGCCCTGTTACATGACATGGATTAGACTCAGCGTTGGGGACAAAAAATAAGAAAAAGAACAACCTGGCAAGGTTCCCTATGCTTGCCCTGGGCCTAACCACATCCGAATCACTTGAGGTGCTTGTAAAAGATCCTGATTCCACACAACCAGGGGCGGGCTCTGGAATCTGTCCTTATAATGCTCCCCAGTGATCCACAGACGGCTTTGACCCACCTCTCCAGGATGTAGACCAGGTGGATGACCTCTGAGAAGACAGACAGAAAAGCTTTGGCTCAAATCTAGCTTTTCCCCTTGATTTGTCTGACTTTTGAAAAGACACTCACCTTCTCCCAGCCTTGGGTGCCTCATTGGTAAAATGGAGAAAATGACACAATCCCCTCACGCAGTGGCTGCAATGAGTCAACTAGGTAACAGGTGTATAGCGGAGCACCTGCCTCACAGAAAGCCCTCCGTGAGAGTTACATCCTTCTGCAAACCATTCCTGGGCTGCTCTAAGGCATAACCCAGTGAGTCCATGATGCTCATGGCTCCAAGGCTAAAGACATCTGCCTCCAGCAGGGGGTCCTCTCTCATCTCTGCAGACCCTATCCTGTGTGGCTTGCCAATGACTTATCCTGCCAGCATCCTACCCTTGTGGTCCCTCTCTACCCAGCTGGATCCTCCCCAGCCCAGGCCACTGTCCACACTGCAGACAGGGGCCGGGCCCTCACAGAACTTCTCCAGCCATCCCTGGCCCTGGCTTCCTCTTCAGGAGGAGAGAGCAGCTGGCTTAGCCCCAGGGCAAACACAACTCCCTCCACAGGTCTCCAAGCCTGCCTCCCTAGGGACAGGAGGGGGGCCACCACCCACCTTTTCCAAGACTGCCTCTGAGTACTTTGAATTTCATTAGGGCAATTATTTCAAATGGAATTAAAAGGGTTTAAAATTAGACCCTAAACTCTTAACAATTAGTGACGCAGCGACCTGCCTTCCGCAGAGCCACAATAGACCTGTGTCGATTGGTACGTGAGCACAATGCCAGACTCCAGATTTGCATGCACTATTACAATAAATGGCTTTTAATAAAATGAATATTCTTAATTACTGCTGCATTAATAAGCTGCAAATTAGTCATCATTAAAGGTCCCATGGCGCCTCCCCACCTCTCTGAGAGTCGCTGGTGGACCTCGCCAGCTCGGCTGTTTCTGCAGACTTTCCAGGTTTCCTGTGGCCTTTTAGGAGCTGAGAAGTTGGGGTTCAGCACCCCATTAGTCTCAGGCCTGAGATTTGAATGCTAAGATCCTTTCCGCAGCCCCAGCCTGGGGTTTACAGCATCCCGCAGGCCTGGGAAGCACTGTACTAGCTCAGGTCCCTCAAACCTTGACCACATCATTTATTCATCCCATTGCCCATTCATTTGTTGATCAGACACAAAGCCAAGTACTGGGAATAGTTCCTGGGAAGTCATGTGGCCTCTGCTTGAGCCTTCTCAGAGGCTGGTAGTACACACTGTTAACAATCTTCCTTCCAGGAGGCTGAGTGATGGCCAGATGAGTCTGACCTCCAACGCATCAGGCTTCACCTAGCCACATGCATGGAGAACAGCCAGTTCTGGTAGAGAGGAGCCCTGGGAGAGTGTTTTCTAAGGCTAGAGCATAGACTCTTCCCCCAAGTCAGTGCAGGGATTTGAGCAAGTCACTCACCCACCCGGGCCTCAGTTCCCCCATCTGTACAGTGGAGGCATTGGACTAGGTCAATGGGCACCACACTTTTTCTGCAAAGGGCCACATAGTAAATATTTTAGGCTTCTTGGGCCCTACAGTCTCTGTCCCAACTACTTCATTTGGCAAAACTGGCAGGAACTGAATTTGGCCCATGGGCCTATAATTCATTGACTCCTGGGCTAAGGGAATAATAAAATCTCTGGTAGCCATGGAGGTCTATGAATCTCTAAATGGGCTCTTCTTCCACAGAAGTGTAGGGAGAACTTGAGGCAAGCTTTCACAAAGGCCATTTAGACTGAATTACAGGCTGTTACATATTGGAAGGGATTTTATAAATAAGACCGAGGGGATATGCTTTCCTTTCCTGTCCATGCCCACCAATGCATGCATGCACCCCATCCCCTCCACACACATATACACACACTGTCATGAGCAAAATGATGACCTTCCAAGATATCAAGTTCTAGTCCCTGGAACGGGGGAATGACACCCTTGTGGTAAAGATTTTGCAGACATGATTCAGCAAAAGATCTTGAGACAATAATCCTGGACTCTCTGCATGGACTCTAAATGCCATCAAAAGTGTTCTTTTAAGAAGGAAATCAAGGAAAAGTAGATTCAGAAGAAAGGAAGGCAATATGAAGATGGGCAAAGATCAGAGCTATGAGGTCACATGCACAAGGTATGCTGGCAGCCATCGGGGCAGGAAGAGGCAAGGAATGGAATCTCATTTAGAGCCTCAGAAGGAGACATGGCCCAGCTGAAACCCAGACCCTAACTAATTTGGGATTTCTGGCCTCCAGAACTATAAGACAATTGTTCAGTCTGGTAAGCCATCAAGTTTGTGTAAATTTGTTACAGTCACTCTAGGAAGGAAGCTAATACAAATACCTGTTGGAATCACTGATGTTCCTCATTTCTCTGTTAGCTGAATTTCAACTAGGAGAAATAATAGTAATAAAAATCCTGTACATGGATTCCCACATTATGATTTAGATTGATAAATACATGTATAGAGTAACCTTGCGAGGAAGATGTTAGAGTCTGCTCCTTGAGGGAACTAGACTCTCAGAAATGTAAAGTGCTTTGGCCTCTTTCATCTTGGAAGGTGGTTTGTACAAATGCATGGTGTCATTAGTAGCTGTCAGAGGCAGAACTTGAAACTAAATCTTTTGATTCCACATTTACACCCCAAGTTGAAGGCTGAGTTAGACACAAGGCCTACAGAGAAAGAAGAACTATGGGAGGGTTGGAGTCAAATTCTGTTTTGGGAAAATAGTCCCTTTGCAATGGAGTGATACTACCTCGGTCTCCAGCTGAGGCCTGGTCCATGTGCAGACTCTGATGAGGATTTATTGCATCTCCCATGTCTGGTTGCCTGGAAGACCCCATCAAAAGGCAGCTCCTGATTGAGGACCAGCAGACCCACTGGGCGATGGACCTACCCAGGAGCCATGGTTCTGGGAACCCTGAAGGAGGCTCTTTCAAGCCATATGTGAGCATCCCAGGAAACTTTGTGTTGAGTGCCAGAGAGGGGTGCAATTAGCTCATTCAGAATTCTTTCCACTTCACCACAGCTGGAGAAATCAGACAGCAGATGTACTAACAACACTGTGTGTACAAGTGTAAGGAGGAGCAATCCTGACAGGAATTCAGCTTACTTATTTATACTTATTTATAATTCACTTTATTACAAAGCTCTGTTTGCCATAGTCTAGATCTTTATTTATTGCAAAACCCAAATGAGTCCTTTAACTCCGGGTTCTCTGAAGACCACAAATACATTGATTTAGAGTGGCTGAACAACCCACACTAAGAAAAGATAGTGTATACAATTTCTTATACATTTAATCTAAGCACATTTATTTCCAGTGATCCCATGTAATGTATAGTGTGGTTTTCTAAAGTTGGAGGATTTAACTACCTCATTTCAAAACTTATTATAAAGCTAATAGGAATCAAGGTGGTATTTGCATAAGGATACACAGATTAGTCAATGGAACAGAATAGAGTCAAGAAATGGATTTATACAAATAGGTTCAGTTGATTTTTGACAACTGTGCTAAGATTTCCGGGTACACAGGCACACACATATATTACTAGTAACTTGGGATGCAGAGGCAGTAGGATCACAAGTTTGAGGCCAGAGGCAGTCTGTGTAATTTAGCAAGACCCTGTCTCAAGATAAAAAATTTAAAAGGGGGCTTGGGGTGCAGCTCAGTGGTGGAGAACTTGCAAAGCACACTCAAGGTCCTGGGTTCAGCATCCTGAGAACCCTGCAAAAAAAAAAAAAAGTACTAAGATGATTCAGTGGGGAAAAGACTAGTCCTTTTTAACAAGTGGTGATGGAAAAAAGAAAAAAAAAAACTTCAACCTCTACCTCACACAAAATAGAAAAATTGATTTGAATGGATCATAAACCAAAATATATATATATACCCTAAAACTATAAACTATAAAAACTAACAAAAGGATTTGTATCCAGAATATGTAAAAAACTCTTACAAATCAATAAGAAAACAAACCAACTTAAAAATGAGCAAAATATTTGACCAGGCATTTCACAAAAGAAGATATACATATGGCCAATAATCACATTAAAAGGTGCTCAACATCATCAGTCATCAAGGGCATGCAAACTAAAACCTCAGTGAGGTATTACATACCCACTACAATGGCTTAAATTAAAAATATCAAATTGGTAAATGTTAGTGAGTGTTTAGACCACCTGGAGCTCTCATACATATCTGGTAGAAATTATAAAATTTCACAATCACTTTTTAAAAACTATTATGCCATTTCTCATAAATTTAATCTTATATTTATTGCATGACCTAGTAATATCTAGGTATTTTCTCAAGAAAAATTCATGGCTACAGAATGACTTATATACAAATGTTCATAGGACATTTGTTTGAAATAACCCAAAACTGGAAACAATCCAAATGTCTATCATAGGTGAATAGACAAATTGTGATATATTCACAGACTGGAATACTTGTTGTTGTTAGGTGCCCTCGAGTCAGTATCCGACTCATAGCGATCCTCATAGGGTTTTCAATGGCTGACTGTTTCGGGATTGCCTTGGGAGAGGATTGCCAGGTCCTTCTCCCATTTTTGTGGTGCCGGGAATTGAACTTGGGACCTGAGAGACTGCAGCACAGTGCTCTACTAACTGAGCTAAATCCACTGGAATACTACTTAGCAGTAAAAAATGAGAACTATCAATAAGTGCTATAACGTGGATGAATTGGGCATACATAAAAAACATACTGTATGAACCCATGTGTACTATGTCCTAGAACACAAAATATTTGTTGATAGTGATGGAAATCACATTGGCAGTTGCCTTGGGAGGGAAATTTGGAGATGGTGTTTGACCAGGAAGGAGCATAGGGAAATCTGGGGCTGGGGGGTGGGGGAGATGGAAATGTTCTATATATTGATTGAGGTGGTGGTAACACAGGTGTATATATCTGTCAAAACTCAAATTGGTTCATTTTACTACATATAATTTATTACCTTAATGAAATTTATTTTAACGTTTATACATATTTGGGGGTTCTGATATTTAATTTCTATATCCTCCCCAAAAGAAACTTGTGAAAACTCACACCTAGATATGGGTCCTAGGATGAATTCAGCCCACATTTTTCTCTTGTTCAGATTCTCCGTTCTGGTCTCACATTGGCATGTGCTGGTACAACATTCCCTGGTAGAACATTTTTTTCCTAACTCTGAAAATCCCTAGCCCCTGATTAGGGTAGATGTTAGGTTTGAGGGAGTGAGAGTCATACCCTGCTTTGGGTACAGAATCAGCTGAGAAGGACATCCTGGAACTAGATGGACAGAGCTGGAAGGACCAGGTCCATCGTGACTAAGGCTTATTAAAAGCTCAGACACATAGTCTAATCAGTCTCTCTAATATTTCTCCTTCCACTCAGTCTCAGGCCAAATGAACACGTGGGCTTCTTACCCCAGAGGCAGGGCTACCCCTTAAATTGACTACACAGAGGAAGAGAGGATTATGGGAAGCAGAGGACAGCCACTCCAAAGGAGAGAACCTAGAAGAGACTGAGCCACACTCTACTCTTCTTTCCCAGTTAGTCCTGGGGTGGGGGCCGGGGCATGTGCAGAATGGAGAAGGCCAAGAATGTCCCATCTCCTTTAAAACATAAGATATAAGTGAGGGGAAGGAGACAAGCCCACAGCAATACCTGCCTCTGCAATGGCCACCCATCCTATTTTCTCGGAGACAATCCAAATTAAAGCCTGCCACTGGGTAGTAAAGGGCTGGGATTTAGCTCAGTTGATAGAGCACCACTCTGCAGTCTCTGAGGTCCTGGTTTCAATTCCCAGCACCACAAAAGTGGGAGAAGGACATGGCAATCCACATCCATGGCAATCTGGAAACAATCAGCCATTAAAAACCCTATGAGGGTCGCTATGAGTCGCCTAACAACAACTGGGTAGTAACCACAGATGGTGCTCTTTTCACTCTCCAGTGTTCCTGTTTGGACAATCAGTGATGTGGTCATGCCACCTGCCAGTCATGGAAAGGGCTTTGCTTCCCTCCAAAGCTGTCTTGCAAATGTCTCTGCCACCTGCCTGTCATTCTCCATGGTTGGGGCCCAGCGGTTCTTTCTCTCTCCTGGCCTTTCCAGCCTGCTGCCTCCAGATCCCACTCACACCACAGGATCAGGAAAGGTTCATCCGTCTTGTCTTCTGCAATCACATAAGATCCTTTTAGGAAATCAGATCCATGCTGAAAAGTAATGGGCCATTGGGCAAATTCACAGTATCTGAGGGGTTTCTTGGGTGTCCCTGTGAAATGCTTCTACCACTCTGGGCTTTGCTTTGTTGCCTTTTCTCCCTGCTGGGAGGGGGAGGGGCTTCACAGTGCCACAAGAGCCACAGAGATGTATGTGACAGGTTGCTGTCCTCGCAGGGCTTCTAACCTGGACTATTGTGGCAACTGTGTGTGGCTCCTACACAGTTGGCCACCCGACAGAGAGTCTTAGAGGCTCAGGGAAGGAGGGAGATGTTGTAGCAGAGACTGGGCAGCATGAGGATATGGTGTCTGTGTACAACCGGAGAGGAGAGAAGGCGTTCTGGAGACGGGAGACCAAGGAGCAGCCTCTAGGGCCCAAACATACAGCAGCATAGGATGGCAGCCCCGGCAGTGGTACCACCCTGGCATCCGATCCTGCCTGATTTCAGAAACTAAGCAGGGTCAGGTCTGGTTAGTTCTTAGATGGGAGACCACCTGGGATTACTAGGTGCTGTAGGCTAAGGAGAAGGACCTGGCAGCCCACTCCCAAAACAATCAGCCACTGAAAACCCTATAAATACCAGAGAAGCACTGACAATCGTGCCAGGCATGGCACAGTGTTGGGAATGTTTTGTTCTGTTGCACATAGGGTGTCTGAGTCAGACCTGACTGGATAGCACCTAACAACAACCGCATGATGGCAGCCCTGGGGGTTTCCCAGGCCCCAGCTTCAACCCCTTTAATAGGATGTACTGTTTCAGTAGACCCCCCCCCATGTCACCCTCTTGTTCATGCATTGCACTGCCACCAGAGCTGTCATCCCAAAGCATAACTTTGGACATTCCACTCCCCAGCTCAAAAGCTTGCACTGGGTCCCCACTGCACCAGCACCACAGCTTATCATTCAAGGCTTGCCACAATGGAGCCCCACCCTGCCTTTCCATTTTCATCTCACTGTTCTTTCCCCCTTCCGGGGCTTTCCTTTACCCTGGCTTCATTGTCTTCCTTTCAAGGGCTTGCACCTCCAGTTTCAGAGGTGCTCCTTCTCTGAGAATCAGCACAGATGTGCCCTTCTCACTTCTGCTTTCTCTGATTCCTCCAGGCACCAGTGGCCTCTCCTATTCCCATCCCTCTGTGGGGCTTGCACTCACTTGTCTGGCAGCTCTCTGTGGTCTGTTTGGTCCTTTCATCCCTTGGGATTGAGCACCTCCCCCTGCTACCCCACATAGCAGTACAACTGTCCTTCAGATCTTCATCCTCAAGTCAGAGTTCCAAGTAGGTGACCAGGAGTTTCTGCTGGAATGCAGGGAAGGATCTTGGAGACAAATACTCACAGCTGATTAGCACACCACTGACTACTTGACCTGTGCCCCTACATTACCCAGGGCCCAGGAGGTGCCTTCAGAGACCAAAGAAGCCTTCTGCTGTGGGAGTGTATGGGAGAGCCACCTGGTCCTGCAATCATGACTCCATCTTTCGGGTAGAACTGCAAGGGAAGAAATGAAGTATATTACTTTGATGCTTGATCTCAGTTCCCCCTCAAGCAGAGCCAAATTTAAAGTGCACATTGATGATTTTACAAAGCCTGTGTTTGGTATGCACTGAAAACCATTGTGTATTCCCTAAATAGTTCGTTTTGTTTTCGAAAGTTCTAAAAAACTCACTGTATTGAAATGCATGTTGTTGCATCGATTTTTCTAAAATACACCTTGTTATCTTTTCTTTGGTAATTGGTGACTGGTAATGACTTTGGCAATTTAACATGTTCTCGCAGACACTTTTCCCATTCCCCTTGATAACTGAAGTCAGGAGCGAGGGCCTGTCTGTCAATCTCTGACGCCTGTCAGCCTGCATGATTGACGGCTTTTGGTCCCACAATAGAGACCATTTTTCTGCAGCCCCCGTTCTGTTATTCTCCCCTCCTTTAATACTTGTGGGGGATGGTGTTTGCTTTATAATCTGTGTTTAAAATCCAACTTGGAATGAGGCCAGCTCCAGAGAAATTATCACAATGTCTTGTTAGCTTTGCATCAGGAAAATCCCCCCGAGAGTTCCTTAAGCTATGATTCCACCTTCTGAAATTACCTCTGCTCAAAAGTCTAAGCTCCGGCCTTCATCCTGATCCCTTCAAATTCCAGGAGAAAGGCCGAGGGGTCTGCCCAATCAGTGCTCTAATAGAGGGCACGACCGGGGGGACCCTGTGCATCTGGAGTGGAACTGGGCCATCCCCTCTCCCGGGGCTTCTGTGTGTAAGCCCCTACATAATGAAGGTGGTCTGCGTGGCTGAGCCGCAGAAGAGATGATGCTGTGGCCCTGCTGGGCAATTATATTCCTCAAAACCAGAGCAGGCGGGAGCCTCGCCCGCCTAAGATGAAGCAGCAGTTGGCTCAGCTGGGCTCCATTGGGTCATATGATTGCACAAACCTAAACAATTAAACAGCAAGATCTATGAGGGGCAAGGATCTAAGTAGTGACATGTTTCCCTGCAGTCGGGAACAGTTTGGGGTTCACAGATTTATTTAAGAATCTGGTAAAAATGTGTCAGGTGTGGTGGTGCATGCCTGTAGTCTCAGAGACTCAGGAAAAGGAAGCAGAAGGAACACAAGTTCAAGGCCAGAGCCAGCCTGCATAACTTAGTGAGACCCTGTCTGAAGACTTAAAAGGGGGGGTCGTGGCACTGAGGGTGCACTTCAGTTGTAGAGCACTTGCAAAGTATGAGTGAGCTCCTGGCATCAACCCCCCAGTACAGGAAGGAAGGAAGGAAGGAAGGAAGGAAGGAAGGAAGGAAAGAAAGAAAGAAAGAAAGAAAGAGAAAAGAAAGAGAGAAAGAGAGGGGGGAGGGAAGGAAGGAGAAAGGAAGGAAAGAGAGAAAGAAAACAAAAGAGAAAAGAAAGGGAAAGAGAAAAGAAAGAAGAAAAGAAGAGAAAAGAAAAGAAAACTCAGATCTGATGAAAACGATGACCTCTCTCCCTAGAGAAATGCACATCCCTTCCTGCACAAATCACTGTCTACAATTGCAGGGGAAGCCCCTCCTCCGCCAGGGTCTGTGGCTGTCAATATCGCCTGCTGCCTGTGAAGCGGGCAGAGAGTTCATCCCAGTTTCAGGACTCTGCAATGTTGGGTGCTGACATGGGGGTGGCTTCGGGAAGGAAGTCTGCTCTTGGAACCAGGTGCCTTTGGTGGAAGCAAAGTGCAGCCTAATGCTTAAGCCCAGGTCTGCAACCAGTCCCTGTGAGGTTACTAGACTGTGGGGACTCTGGGCAGGCAGAAGTGCTCAGCAAACTCAAGTGATGAAGAAAGGAGACAGGAAACTTGGCCAAACTGAGAACCAAACAGGAATTGGGGAACCAGAGAAAAAAATGGCTGGGTAGGTAGGGCGATGACCAGTTTCTGCATCAGTTATGGAAGGACAGCTTCCAGCCCCCTGGGAGACCACCTGGGAAAACAGGGTGCCGTACATTTGGAAGAAAGACTTAGCAGCCCACTCCTGAAACAATTTGCCATTGGAAACCCTGTGAATAGCAGAGACACACTGTCATAGGGCCGGGCATGGCAGTGTGGGCCAGTGTTTCATCAGTTGTACACAGGGTCTCTATGAGTAGGTCTTGACTCAATGGCACCTAACAACAACAACAACAACAACAACAACAACAACAACAACAACAAAGATGTCCACATCCTAATCCTCAAAACGTGTAACTGTTACCTTATATAACAAAGGGGCCTTTGCAGAGGTTATAAAGTCAAAGATGGGGAGATGACCTGGATTATGTGGGTGGCTCTGATGTAATCTAGATGGTCATTAGAAGAGGAAGGCAGGATGGCCAGAGTCAAAGAGGAAATAAGATGGAGGCAGCAGTTGGAGTGATAACAGCCATAAACCAAGAAATGCGGGCAGCTGCAGAAAAGAAAAGGATGTCTGCTCCTCAGGACTCAGACTCTGCTGACACTGATTTCAGCCTCAGCTGACTCACTTGGACTTCTGAGCTGGGGAATATTAAAGCTGTGCAATTTAAAGACATCATGTTACTGATGATTTGTTACAGTTGCAATAAGCAACTAATACGATATTATTATCCTGCCTGTTTTCCTCAGCTGCAGTCACAGGATCGCAGTGAGTTTGTGTGACTTTTCCCAGAGTTTTGACACTTTTAAGTATCCAAGTCTGCATCCAACACTAAGTCTGTCTGGTTCTAAGACACTGTGGCCTTAACTATATAATCATACTGCCTCCATAAATTCCAACTTCATCATCAGAATTATGTCCTGCTACAACCACGCCCCTGGGTACAACCATGCCAGCCTCTCTCTGTGCCCTCTGCTTGGAGCTCCCTTCACCCTTTCCTTTACACAGTTCACATCTCAGGACCAGATTCAACAACCTCCCACCCAGAGGACCCTTCTCTCCTCTTTAGAAGGAACGGCACACTCCTACCCAGGCTTCCTTCTAGCCTGGGGGTAGGTTAGTGTTAGGCAGAGGGGGACCCTCTGCCTCCAAATCAGAATTCCCCAGGGTATAGCTCTAAAATCTTCATTTTTTTTTTGCATGCGTTTTTTTTGTCTCCCAGCTAGAATATGAATTTCATATCAGTCGCAGTGGCACACGCCTATAATCCCAGCAACTCAGGAGGCAGAGGAAGGAGGATCACAAGTTCAAGGCCAGAAGTAATCTGCAGAATTTAGAGAGACCCTGTCTCAAAATAAAAAGTAAAAAAACGGGCTGAGGGTGCAGTTCAGTGGTAGAGCACCTGCAAAGAATCCATGAGGCCCTGGGTTCCATCCCCAGTACCACAAAAAAAAAAAAAAAAAAAAAAAAAAAAAAAAAAAAAAGTGTGTGCATGTGTGTGTGTGTGTGTGACTTTCACAAGAGCTGGGTCTTTCTTTTTCATTTCTGTCTCCTGCATTGGCTCGTGGTGATGGTTAATTGTATGTGACGATGTAGCTAGCCCACAGAGTCCACATATTCAGTTAAACATTATTTTGGATGTTTCTATGAAGGTGGTGTTTGGATGAGATTGTTAAAGGTAACATTACATTGTTTGACTAAAGCACATTATCCCTGCCCCTGCTAATGAGTGACCTCCTCCAATCAGTCGAAGGCCTTAACAGACCAAAAACTGAGCTTCCTGAGCAGAAGGGAGCTCTAGGATCCCCCAAGAGACTAGGATCCCCAAGCCCTTGTCTCCAGCTCTGCCATGGTTTGTAGAAACTTCTGAAGCAAAAGACATAAGTCATTTTCTCAGGAATCCTGATTCAGGGGAAAGTGTCAGTTACTCTGGACTCCTAAATCTTCTGTGGAATGAGTCTTGCTGGGCTTTGGGGTCCAGCAAACCCCCTTTAGACTTGAACTGTAACTCTTTCCAGCCTCCCTTGCAGACTTAGGATTTACAATCCACACTTCTAGGAGCCAACTCCTTGAAGTCCACACCCTCACACACACACATGTGCACACGCCACACCTTGTTGGTTCTGTTTCTCTAGAGAACTCAAATACACCCATTAATTAGTGAGAGTTTTTTGGATGAGTTTGGGGTAAGGTTCACAGAAAGCCTTTGGAGAAAATCACCAATAAAAGTTTCTTTTAGACCTAAATGCCCAGCAAGACTTACTCCACAGAAGGTTTAGGGGTTCAGATTAGCTAGCCCTTTCTCCTGTATCAGGATTCTTCAGAAAATGAGACATGTCTTTGCTGCAGGAAGTTTGTGCAAACCAAGGCAAAGCTGGAGGTAGGGGTTTGGGGATACTGGTGTTTCTGGGGAGCCTCAGATATGAACAGAAATTCTTGCTTCCTGTGTGCCCCAGAGTCTAGGACACTCAGATTAATGAAGCCTGCACACCCCAACCCACAAAACAACCATGGAAGTATTTTCAGAATTTCCAGAGAGGTTCTCTGAGTAACTGCTGAGAACCTAGAGCTGCAAGCACCTGAGAGGTCACCTTTGGTGGCTGGTACACCTCACAGCACTTTACACAGCATCTCTATGAAATGTTTATGTGCCTTCTAAAAACCAGGCCCTGGGAACAAACAGCGTACAGCCATACCACTGTGGAGTCTCATGCCATCTGATCTCAGAAGCTAAGCAGGGTCGGCTTGGTTAGTACTTGAATGGGAGACCGTCTGGGAATACTAGGTGCTGTAGGCTTGAGAGAAGGACCTGGCAACCCAGTCCCTTCCCCAAAAGACTCAGCCATTAAAAACTATGAATGGCAGAGAAGCACTGACATAGTGCCAGGCATGGCACAGTGTAGGGAATGTTTCATCTGTTGTCCATAGGGTCTCTATGACTCAGTGCCCGCTCGACAGTATCTAACAAAAACAACAGGAACAAAGAGGTGAACCAGACAGAAAAGTCTCTTTCTCCAAGGACCATGTTCCTAATAGGGTGGGAATGGTGAAAGAAAGGGTGGGAGAAAGGACAGATAAGAAACAAAATAAAATAAAGCTTAAAGGATGTGATTGAGGCCCACGTGAGGAGATAAGAGTGTAAATCCCTTCCTGTTGAATCTGGGAAGGCTTGTGACTCTCTCGTAACCAAAAGGAGGTGGAAGAAGGAAACCTGTGTGACTTCTCAGGCTGGTCAGAGCCTCATGGGGTAAACCATGTGCCCTGGTGCCCTAACACCAACACAACTGTCCTGATGTTGCCATGTTGTAAGAAATCCCAGATTTCCCTATGGTGCCCCTGGCAGAAGCGCTCTGATTTCAGAAACAGAGAGAAAGGGATGCCCGGTTGTCCCCCAGCTGCTCCGGCCCTGCACTGTTCCACCTCCCAGCACCAGGACGGCAACTGCAGGAGAGACCCTATGCCACACTGCCCTGCCAAGTGCTTCCCAAGTCCCTGACTCACAGAAACTGCAAGAGGAAATCAAATAATGGTCTCAGTCTTAAGCCTCTAAAGCTGGGGTATATTTACTACACAGCAGTAATTAAGCAGCCTGCAGCCGTACCACAGTGACATCCAATTCTGTCAGATCTCAGAAGCTAAGCAGGGTCAGGCCTGGTTAGTAATTGGATGGGAGACTGCCTGGGAACACCAGGTACTATAGGATTGGGAGAAGGACCTGGCAATCCACTCCCCAAAAAATCAGCCATTGAAAACCCTACGAATAGCAGAGAATCACTAACAATACTGTTTCACCTGCTGCATGTAGGATCACTATGAGTTGGACATTGACTCAATGTCACCTAACAGCAGCAACAACAACAGTAATTAAGCAGAAGAGAGAGTGACTAGAGGGAAGGGGCTACTTTACAGGACAAGGTCAGAAAAGCCTCTCTTGGAGATGACATGGGTGCTGAGACCTCAACAACAAGAGAAGCAGCCACTTATAGGTCTGGGAAGGGCACTGCAGGCAGAGGGAAGTGCAAAGGTCCCTGAGTAGCAGCTCTGAAATTTCACAGAGGAGCAAGAAGGCCATGTGCCTGCGGCACAGCCAGTGAGAGGTGAGTGGATGGAGAAAGGTTCAGGGAGGTAGGAGGAAGGTGGATGGTAAAGACTTTTAGGTAGGGTGACCAGATGCCCCAGTTTGCCTGCACCAGTCCTGAAACTGGTTCAGGCTTATTGTTCCAGAGTAAATATGAAGCTTCTCAGCTTTTAGGCCACTGTGAAGAGCTTGGAGTTTTCACATTATGCTTTTTCTTCATTCTCCCTAGGCTCCAGGCTGACCCCTGGTCTGCCCACTGCTCCCCTCCCATTATCCACCCTGAACCTAAGAAATGACTCTTTGCCTCTCATGCATCCCTGTCCCAGCCTTGCTATTTGTTCCCTTTCATTCCTGTCCACTTTGGAAACAGTAAAGTGTGTTGCTTCCACGGTCCCAGAAGGATCACTGTGCCTCCAATTAAACAAGAGGCAAGGAGAGGCCAGCTGGAATGGGTTGTTCTGAAGCCAAGGTTCTGGGTTTGTGTGCTGAATCCACCACTGTTTGGCCCATGTAACCTAAGATGGCTTGCTGTCTCGTCTTAGGCCCTAAGATTCTAATCTGTTGTTGTTGTTGTTAGGTGCCGTCCAGTCGGTATCCGACTCATAGCGACCCTCTGTACAACAGGGGAAACACTATTGTCAGTACTTCTCTGCTGTTCATAGGGTTTTCAATGGCAGATTGATTTTTGGGAGGGGGTTGCCAGGTCCTTCTCCCAAGCCTACAGCTTCTGGTGTTCCCAGGTGGTCTCCCATCCAGGTACTAACCAGGCCTGACCCTGCTTAGCTTCCGAGATCTGATGGGATCGGATGCCACAGGGCTACAGCTGCAGGAAGATTCTAATCTAGTAAGTAGAAATGTAAGAAGTCCATTTCTGAGGGTGTTGTAAAAAGAGTGAGAGTTGGGCGCAGTGGTGCACACCTGTAATCCCAGCGACTCTGGAGGTGGAGGCAGGAGGATCGCAAGTTCGAGACCAGAGGCAATCTGCATAATTTAGCAGGACCGTATCTCAAAAAGTGAAAAAACAGGCGGAGGGTGCAGTTCAGTGGTACAGCACTTGCAGAGCATGCAAGCGCAAGGCCTTGGGTTCAAACCTTAGTCTAGGAAAAACAAAAAAAGAAAAGAAAAGAAAAGATTAAGTGACTCTTTGCTAACCAAGAGTTGGTTTCAAGTCTGAGAAAATATGACAAGAAAAAAGAGATTTTTAAATCAAAGCATAAAGATGATGACTGGACACAAGGAAGAAATGCCTGATGGGGCAATGAATGAAATCACTGGAGGTTCTCTCTGGAGATGCGTAGCCCTTAGCTGATACCATCAACTTAACTGACAGATATCAGTTCATGGGTCATCCAAGACCCCAAAACAAACAAACAAAAACCCTTTTATTATTTAAGACATTTGTTTTTAAGGTTTAATTATGTAGTTATAGGAACTAAAACACCTTCCAAAAGTTACTCACATAACATTTATTCATGTAACAATAATTATCAAAAATTAAGAAATTATTCTTGATACTTAACAAAACTAAACAATTTTCCCAGGTTTCACAAACTACAATAAAATCAAACTAAAACTAACATAACAAAAAATTCTCTTCTCATTTAATAATGTAGAGATGCTAAAATTATAAAATCAACAATTTTTATGACATCATTCATAAAATATGGAAAATGGCATGCAACTATAATTGGTATTATGGGGTCGGTCATATGTGTCCCCGAACCAGGCACTTAACTTGGGTTTAGGCAGGTGCTATGGTACCACACCTCTGGCACCTGCCCTACATTAGATCATACTAATATTACACAGAATGACATGTTTGTGAGACACTTAAGATTTTTTTAAAAAACAGCAAAATTTAATTTCCAGAGTCACTTTTGACCCCACAATACCAGTTAAGGGTTAAGATGAAAATAGCTGACTGCCCTCAGAGCAGGATGGAGGTAAACCCCTGAGTAGACTCAGGAGTCTGGAATAAATAACCTCAAATCACTTCTGTTCATTAATAAGTTAACATATTCCTTCAAACAGGCCTGCATTCAAGTCCCAGTTCTCTCACATACTGGCTGCATTAGTCTGGGCAAAGTACTGCCTCAGATTCCTCATCTATAAAATGAGGGAAATAATAGTACCTAAAACAACAACGGGGGTGTAGCTCAGTGGTAGAGCATGTGCTTCGCATCTAAGAGGTCCCAGGTTCATACCCCAGCTCCTCCACTGCCACTGGGAGATGGACCTGGCAACCCACTCCCAAAAATCAATCTGCCATTGAAAACTCTACGAACAGCAAAGAAGCACTGACAATGGTGTTTCTCCTGTTGTATGTAGGGTCACTATGATTCGGATACCGACTCGATGGCACCTAACAACAACAAAAACAACAACATTTACAACGTGGGCAGGCTTGGGTTTAGCTCAGTTGGTAGAGTGCCGTTCTACAGTCTCTGACGCCCTGGGTTCAATCCCCATTACTATGAAAATAGGAGAAGGATCTGGCAGCCCACTCCTGAAAAAATCTCCAGAACAGTCAGCCATTGAAAACCCTATGAATAGCAGAGAAGCACTGGCATAGTGCTGCCCATGGCACAGGGGCAGGTAGTGTTTTGTTTAGTTGTACACTGGGTCACTATGAATCAGACCCAACTTGATGGCACCTAACAACAACAACAACAACAACAACAACAACTTTCCAGGGAGGAGGTAGATCAATACAAAATATGAAAACATGAATCTCTGTGTATTACATGTGTTAAGTGCTAAAATGTTGTTAGCTTGCTTTTTCCTTTTTACAGTGCATCAGGCACTTGGGTAGATCCTGGGGAGTATATGAATATCAATATGCTTCCAGAGTGTGGTGGAGAGGAAGCAAGTACTATATGCAAGCTGTTATGTATGGAAATCAATGAAAGAATAGAGGCAGAGAAGGCAGGTAGCCATGAAGAGATGTAAAAGGTCACTCTCAACCCTGGTGGCTTCCCTGGTCCTAGTTTCTATCCTCATGAGTTGTTGCTGTTAGGTGCCGTTGAGTCATGCGAACTCATGGTGACCCTCATAGGTTTTTCAGTGGCTGATTGTTTTTTTTTTTTTTTTTTCGGGATTGCCTCAGGAGTGGATTGCCATGTCCCTCTCCCATTTTTGTGGTGCTGGGACTTGAACTCGGGACCTCTGAGACTGCAGAGCAGTGCTCTACCAACTGAGCTAAATCCCAGCCCTTATCCTCATGAGATCTGGCTGAATTTGGTTTCTGTGGGACCTCCACGACCTTACAGTAACCATTGTTGGTCCCCCTTATTTGAGCTTGCTTGAGTGGGTTTTGGCTCCTTTGTAACCAGTGATCCAAGGAGCACTATGCCATGCTTAGGAGGCCCCAGGGAAAATGAAACTGATTGTTCCCTGTAGGTGCTAGGGAGGTCTGGGGGCAGGAGTTTAAAGCTTAAGTAAGACTTAGACCTACATGGTTTGGGGATGAGACTTCTGTGGAGTTAAAGCAGGATCAAAGGACTGAAGCTGAAAAATGCAGGGCATCTTCAAAAACCTGAAAGAGGCACAATCTGGCAGGAATCAGGTGTGAGTGAAAGACAGTGGGGAGCCCCAGGGCTGGAGAGGTAAGGAGGAGCCAGGGCCCTCAGGCTCTAAAGGGCAGACTGAAGAGCTAGAACTTTATGAATAAAAGGCAGGGAGTCACCACTGAGGTTTTTAAGCACGGGAATGATGGAGTCAGGGAGGATGAGCAGCTGTATGGGGAAAGCTGCAGAGCCCTGGAAGCACAGACAGTACACACTAGGCTGCTGCAAGAGCCTGGCACGAGGTGATGAGCTTCAGGTGAGGCCAAGCCTGGTGGAGATAGACCACAGAAACTGATTGGATTATCACTGGGGCCCCAAGTAAGAGGTTCTCTGATTGGTCAGTTTGGTCAGGTGCCTTCGTCTGAGCGAGGACAAGTTATGGCTGCTCACCAGATTTGTCTGGAACAAGGAGGGAGTTTCCCAAAGGAATGAGAAGGAAAATAGTAGAAACATGTGCTGTACAAAGACAATAATAACCACCACCACCACCACCACAAAAAACCCTCCAACCTTGTCAGACGTTTTTCTGGAACAGCAAAACTTAGGGCAGGCTAAATGGTCAAGGTTGACAGGAAAGAAAAGGTATAAGATTTCAAAGCTATAGAGATGTTCACTGCAGCCTTGTTCTTACTAGTAAAAGCTAGAAACCACCAGAATGTCCAGCAGCAAGGAACTGGCTAAATATAGATCACCCATTCCATGGAGCAGGACTCTAGGCTATAAGAGAGAATGGTAGCTTTGAATGCACCGTCATGGAAATGCATCAGTGAGGTTACAGAGTGTGAAAAAAAAAGTGGTTAGCCAAACAATGTGTATAACATGATTGTATTTATGATTGGGAGAATGATGTGGCAACCCACTCCCAAGGCAATCCCGAAACAGTCTGCCATTGAAAACCCTATGAGGGTCGCTATGAGTCGCACATGACCTGACGGCACATAACAACAACAACAATTTATGTTGATAAAAAGATGCGCCAGATTCCTTCTTAAAAATTCCAGCAGAGTTCCCTCTTACAAGACAGCACTCACAAGGAGCAGCACTTTCTGGGAGCTGTTCTCAGGGGTAAAGGCACCTGTCAGTAGAGTTCAGGAGGGCACAGCCCAAAGAAAGAAGAGCTGAGTGGGAGGAAGTGAGGAGAGATTTTTAGCAGCTGCTGTGAGGGAGATACTGGGGGGAGAATGAGAGGTACATAAAGCCCTCTTAGCTGCCAAAGCCCCTGCACCACCTTTCTAAGGAAATCAACAATGAAGATTTACATTATTCTTCAGGGTCCTGGAGGTGGATTGGGGTTATTTTGGATGACTGTTGAGCAGGAACTGGCCTTAAAGGCTTCTTAGATAATATTTGGGTCACATCTATATATATGTGTGTGTGTGTAGAAAAATTTTAAGAAAGGTCTGAATGGATATATACCAAATTGTCCACAGTGGTTATCTTTGTATGTGTGTGTGGTACTGAGGGTTGAACCCAGGGCCTCGCGCTTGCATGCTCTGCAAGTGCTGGACCACTGAGCTGCACCCCCAGCCCATTTTTTTACATTTTTGAGACAGGGTCTCACTAAGTTACGCAGATTGCCTCTGGTCTCGAACTTGCGATCCTCCTGCCTCCGCCTCCCAAGCCGCTGGGATTACAGGCGTGCGCCACCGCACCGGGCTTCACAGTGGTTATCTTTGAAGGATGAAATGTCAAGGGACTTATACTTTCTATGTGTTGTTTGAATGTTTTTCTTTCTACCTAATCATAGATTATTAGAATAAATAATACAGATACAAAGAAAGGAAAAGAATCTACTAAAATCAAAGTGCACAATAAATAAATACACGTTAGCTACAAGCACAGTCAGTAAACAGTAATTAAGTGACAAATTAAAGCTAGTAACCAATACTGAAATGATGGAAATTCAAGACAATGGGAAATCTCCCTCCCCCAGCCCAAGCCCAGCAGTGCCAAGCAGTCCTGCCTGGGAGCGGGGCACACTTCCAGGAGTAACCTTAAGTTGGAAAGCCTTTAACCCACAGGTTATGGGCTCTTCCAGAAAGGGCTGCTGGGTGCCGAGCCCCAGGATGCAGAACCAGAGGCATTGGGCTTTATACTGGGCCTTGGCTATGCTCAGAGTTCTTTCTCTCCCCCTCCTGCCCTTCTCCAAATCTCCTCTCCCTTTCCCCCACTCCTCCCCTCTCCTCTTTCTGTAAATCTCAGCTGGGTTCAGCAAACAGAGGAGTCGCTTCTGCATATGCCTCCACTCTGCTTTCAGAGTTAGCTGCAGTGATGGAGTAAACGACCCTAAAGAAAACAGAGGAAGCCCACCTATGTTTAAGGAGCTCCCAATCCAAAGGGGAGAGAGACTCCAGAAAGACCTCAGGCAGTCAGATCTGTAGGACAAGGAAGGCGGCCACAGAGTGGTGTGTGAGCAAAGTGGAGGCAAATAAATACCCCTCCCAAGATCAAGGTGACCCTTGAGCAAAAGAGGAGAATTCAAGCAAGTGTGCACAGGGCAGACAGCACAGCTGGGACCAAGGTACAGCGGATAGTCCGCTCCAGCTTGGACATATGATGACCACATATAGGAAGAGGGTCCTAGGTGCAGAGAGAAACAATAGGACCCTGAGGGTGAAGAGCCTGGAATGGCATGCTAGAGAATTAAGAGCTGAGCTTCTTGGCCTGGAGGAGTCAGCAGTGGGTTGAAACTGAGGAATGAGGGAGTCAGTCATGCAGTTTAGAAAGATGCCTGGCCCCGAGGTGGAGGATGGAGGGTGAGGGGAGAGTCTTAAGAAGGTAAAACAGCAACAGGGCTGTGGAGCAGTTCCAGCATGAAATGATGAGGTCCCTGCAGATCCAGCAGCAGAGGGACGAGGAGATGCTGAAAGCACAGTGCTCTTGGACAGGGCGGCTCTGCTCTACAGCAGATACTAGGAACCCTGCCCTGACCCCTGGGAATCCCCCTGGCAGACATCTAGTTCTCAGAGGGATGAACTCCTTATTGTGTATCATTCATTCATCCTATTCCATAGCATTCATTCACACAACAGACATTATTAATGCCTTCTCTATGTCCAGCCCAGGCCAGTCATCAAGACACAGATATGAATGGGACATAATCCCTGTCATCTGGGAGCTGAGAATCCACCAGAGAAAGCAAATGTGATATGTCAATTACAAAGTGAACCCCAAGTAGTCTTCTGCCTATATATACATGCTTTTGCAATGTGATTTTGGACTTCCTTTCCTTCAAGATGGAATCTATTTCCCATGCCTTGAATCTGCCCTGGTCTTGTGATTTGCCTAGGCTGGCAGAAGGTGGCAGTTCCAAGCCTAAGCTTAAGAGGCGTGGGCCACTGTAGCTCAGGCTCTTGGAACTTTGTCATGCCATGAGAGACCACAAGGAGCATATCCAAGTCTGCCCACCTGGCCCAGCTGAGACTGAAGCAATGCAAGAAATCACAGCCAAGATCAGCTCAGCCCAGCCTAAATCAGCAGAATCTCCAGGAGACTCTGATCTGGAATGGCAATAAATCATTGTTACTTTATGCCCCAAGTCTTGGGTGGTTTGTTACATGTTGCTAGCTAACTGATACAGCATGTACCAAACTAATCTTTTTAAAAGCACACTGTAAAACTCATAACCCAGATATCACTAGGGTCCTATGAACAGCTTCTATTCTCATCTCATACTTGCCTTGAAACAGGAATCAATGCTGGATCTAACTGGAGAGACTATTCTCCAGGGGTCTCTTGCATGTCTGCATATTTTTCAAGCAAAGGGACCTTGTTTGGGATTATCTTTTAAAGGATGTTTGTATAACAGGTAGCCCTGGAAGCTAGAGATAGTTTCTCTCCACAGCAACAGGGAGATTTTTTGGTTGTGCAACGTGATGAAGATATCATTTTCCAGGGTAAATTTAAGCAGGCTTACTATTCGCTGAGAAAGATTTGGGTTCCCTAAGCTGTGGACTCCTTTCCTATAATGAAATCTCCTGCACATGCTGGGGTATTTGTTGGCTCTCCTTGCCTGTCCCTTTAGGAACTGGAGCTTTGGGAACCAGGCTAACCCTGACACTGACTACTGCTATTGCCATGAGTTATAAAGACCTCTGTGTCTCACTGATAAGTCTCGCATCTTCTACCAGCCTCCATGACACTGTGGCAAGCTAACTTGATAGCCTGCAAAAGGAAGTCTCGGGTCATGCATAGTGCTTGATACTTACCCTTCCAGAAACCATTTAATCTAATTCCACAAAGCTTTAGTGCGTAAAGTGGTTCACCAAAGATGTCATAGGAAGACAAAAGAGAGGTTTACATAGCATACCAAATTCTAAAATCCCCATGGAATGTCTCTTCCATGTAGCCTCCCAAACACCCTCTTCGGCCATCAACCACCTCTTTTCCCTAAGGGCCCTTGGACACCCCATCCTCCCTTCAGCCTCGATGCTCATCCCCAAGTACAACAAACAAAGGATCCTTCATGGGCTCCACCCATCTTAGGAGGTAGACAGACAGGATAAATAAGAAGTTTTTCCCATCACAATTTATTTTTTCAGAAAGATTATAAAAAAGATGTAAGCAATGAGCTGGAAAGGCAGAAAGAGGAAACAATTATTCCTGATAAAGAGATCCAGTAAGGATCTGAAAAAGGTGGCACTAATCCCTGAAAGGTGAATAGGTTTTCCACGACAGAAATGCCAAGAGCCTTCCAGGTGGTAGGAGAGGGCAGGGATCCTTCCCAGGGTAGAAGAAGGCTGGGATTGAGGGTTAAAAGGATAGGCTTCAAGTGCAGCCGCAGAAGAGCTTGGGAACACAGGAGTTTGCGGAATGGAATGACCCATTGAAACCACCATGAAATGTAGCCTGTCTCTAGGTGCCGGGTACACGTGTGAGGTTCTTTAAATTCACACATGAAATATCAAAGCACAAGGGCTTATAACCAGAGGAAACACCCACTAATCATAGTTTTCGCCAGGAACACCCTAACTGACATTTTAATTAACAAGCTGTTCTCCCCCCACACCATTTTTAATATAAGGACTTCTTGTTGCTTTAAATCTAAAATTAATTAAGTGAGAGTTCTCCTCTGGAGTGGAGTATATGGCTCATGCTAAACGGACGGGAGTGATAAGGTGAGATATATGGCTGGAAGTGACGGGGGGTGGGCACTGAAAAATTCGTCGCCTCTGCAGCAGAGGCAAAGCAAAGCAGGCACAGCCCATTTACTCACAGAGGACCTGGGGATCCTGGACTTTTTCCAAGAAATATTCCATTTGAATCTGCAGCCCAGCTAAGACCTAGAATTACAGAAGCTTAAAATGGGGTTACAAGGCCCTACATGATCCAGCCCAGCTTCTCTCTCTCTCTCTCTAACCACAATCTCACCAAGCTTCACTTTGTTCCTAAGCCCATTCACACTGGCCTTCCTGCTGTTTCCAAATATGACAAGCTTATTCCAAGCCATCTTCCAGACGTCTGCAAGGCAAGTCTCAGGTGCAAAGCTACCTCTCTCCATGGTTTTCTAACCAGTCTATCTAAAGTACTCATCAATTGCTTTCTCACTATTATCCAGAGTTATTTCTTCATAGCACTTGTCACTGACTTAAATCCAGTGTCATTTGTGTGCTCACTGTCTCCTGCCACCACGGTGGCAGCCCCAAGAAGGCAAGGACATGTGCCGTGTTCACTGATGCATCCCACACCTAGCACCTGCCCCATGCTCAGTAAGTATTTGTTGAATAAGTGGAGGAATGCCCTTGCTTCTGCTTGGAACGCTCTTCCCCTTTACTTGTTTCCTCCCCTCCTCCCACCCTACTTTTCCTGGCTGACTTCTCCTTTTGCTTCTGGTTTCACATTAAACAACATTTCTTGACCCTTCTAGATTGATCTAGGCCCCTCTCTGATCGCTCCTTTGTAGTATTCGTCATAACTGAAATCAGCAATTGTTAGAACTGGTTATTTGATATCTACCTAGAGGTAAGTTCTGTGACGTCAATGATTCTTGAAACACTCCATAATTAGTAGCCGCTGTTTTTATGTTATTTTTATCATCATCGTCATCGTCTTCGTGCAGTATTATCTGACAAACAGAAGGGCAATTTTCCAAGATAGTCTCAGATGTAATCATAACCTCCCTGAGGTATGTGAAGGTGTTTGAGAGGAGTAGGATGCTATAGTACGGATTGTGAATGTCTCACAAAAGCCCATGTGTTCAAGGCTGGCTTCCGAGGGTGAGACCATGGGGAAGTGGTGGAACCTTTAAGAGGTGAGATCCTTCAGTCATTGGAGGCGTGCCTCTGAAAAGGATTATGGGACCCCGATCTCTTCCTCTTCCTCTCCTTTTTTGCTTCCTCAAAAAGTGGTGAGTGGTTTTCTCGACTGCATCCTCCTGCCTTGATGTGCTGCCAACCAATCACAGACTGGAAGCTATAACACTATGAGCCAAATGAAACTTTTACTCTTTCTAAATTGATCATCTCAGGTATCAGCTACAGTAACATGAAGCTGGCTAACGCACAGGGAAGGGGCTTGTGATCTGGGTTCAGGTCAAAAGTAGGAGAGCTCTTGGCTCCAGCCTCAGTAAGCAATGTAGCACCAGGACTCTTCCTGCCATTGAGACTCAGCCCTCCAGACCGTGAGTCAGCTGTATGGCATCTCATCATTTTGAATATAGCATATTCTATTCATCTATTCCTCTCTTGATGGACTTTTAAGCTGTTTCTCTTTTTCTGCTGTGACAAATAATTCAGTAATTACCCCTTGCATCATCACATCTTTTCCTTTTCTTTCTCCTGGATTGTTCCCAACAGCCATCAAATGCATTGTGATTTCTCTCACCTTTAAAAAGAAGTGTGTGTGTGTGTGTGTGTGTGTGTGTGTGTGTGTGTGTGTGTGTGTGTGTGTGTGGTGTGTGTGGTGTGTGTGTGTGTGGTACTGGGGGGTTGAACCCAGGGCCTTGCATATATTTTGCAAGAGCTCTACTGCTGGGTTGCACTCCCAGAACCCCTTTTTTTCATTTTTTATTTTGGGACAGGGTCTTGCTAAGTTATATATTGTGTCTGGCCTCAGACTCACAATCCTCCTCCCTGTGCCTCCTGAGTCACTGGGATTATAGGTATGTACCACAGTGCCTGGCTGAAATATAGTAATAATTTTTAAAAACCTCTTTGTCAATGGGGCCCGGTGACACACACCTATAATCCCAGTGACTTGGGAGGTGGAGCCAGGAGAATCATGAGTTTGAGGCCAGAGGCAGCCTGTGTAACTTAATAAGACCTTGACTCAAAAATAAAAAAAATAATAATAAATGGATGGGGAGTGCACGCTAGTGGTAGAACACTTGCCAAGTATGTGCAAGGCCCTCAGTTCAATCCCCAAGTACTGGAAAAAAAAACCCACACCTCTTTGTACCTCTACATTTGTACCGCTACATCCTGTTCCAGTTATCCTCTTACTTCTCTACTCCCCTTGAAAGCAAAGCTCCTCAAAGTTCTTTTATTTGACATTGCCATGTCACCTCCTTCTAGTCCCCCATAAGATCTTTGCCTGTCACTCCACCAGAACAACACAGGTCAAGGTTACCAGTGACTTCTCTATGGCCTAATGCAACCGTCAGCTCTGAGGCCTCCTTAATCATCTCCATTCCACCATTTTTTGTTATGTTATTTGGCACATGATGGCACATGTGCCAAATGATGGCACATCATTCTTCTCTTTTTTCACTAGCACACATTAATTGTACAAAATAACTGGCTTCATTATGACATTTTCATACACGCATATAATGTATTTTAACCATATTTACCCCCCATCATCCTCAATAATCCCCAACCCCTCTGATCTCCTTCCTTTCCCCTGGGATCATTCTCCTTTGTTGGAAATTCTACTCACTTCCCCTTTTCTTGGTCCTCTTCCTGAAAAGGGCAATTTCTTCTCAGTCTCCTTTTCTAATTCTCTTTACTTTCCTGTCTTCCAAACCATGGCAGGTCCCAGGACTCAGGCCTTAAACTCTTCTCTTCAGCACGTATGCTCATTTTCTGGGCAGTTCATCTGGCCCCACAGCTCTGAGTATGTCTACCCACCACTGACTCCAGATTTCTACCACCCACCCTGAACTCGCCCATTTCCAGACTCACCAGTTCAACTGCCTTCTCAGTATCTTCTCTTGAACGTCCATGTTGTTGTTGTTGTTGTTTTTGTTAGGTGCTGTTGAGTTGGTGTCTGACTCATAGCGACCCTACATACAACAGGCAAAACACTATTGTCAGTGCTTCTGTGCTATTCATAGGATTTTCAATGGCAGATTGTTTTTGGGAAATGGGTTGCTGGGTCCTTCTCCCAAGCTTACCATTTGTGGTGTTCCCAGGCGGTCTCCCATCCAAGGACTAACCAGGCCTGACCCCACTTAGCTTCTAAGATTTGACCAGATTGGATGCCACAGTGCTGCGGCTGCAGGCTGAATGTCCACAGGCTTATTCAATTTAACAATCACCCCTACACTCCCAATTCTGGGCTTGTGCAGTTCTCCTACTTTCAAAAATGGCAGCCTCAGTCTTCCAGGAGCCCAGACCTAAAGCCACAGAACCAACCTGGACACATGTCTTTTTTTCACACTTTATTCAGTCCTTCAGCACATCCCATCAGCTGCACTTTCAATACCAATCCAGCACTGATTCTGGATACATCCCCACCACTACCTCTTGGTCCAAGCCACCATCATCCCTCACCTGAAGTATGGCAGTGGTCCCCTTCTTGTACCTCAACTTTATCCTACCCCAAGTCTGTTTTCAACACAGACATGGTCCTAGAGTGATCACTTTAAAATAATTTGAGCATGTTATTACTCATTTGAACCTCTTCAGTGACTTTCATTTCACTCAGGGTAAAAGGAAAAAAGTCACTGGGGTGGCTGACAGAGCTTTGCATGAACTGGACGCTAGTCTTCTCTCTAGTGTCATCTTCCCATGCCAACTCTCCTCGCTCTGACTAAATTGACCTGCTTACTATTCCTCAAACTCACCAAGCCCCTTTCTACCTCCGGGCCTTTGTACTGCATAGTCCCTGTGTCCAAAATGCTCCCTTCATCTCCCACAGAAATATCTTCATGCTTCACTCTGTTCCAAGTATCTCCTTATCAAAAAAGTCTCCTCTGACAAGCCTATCTTAGTCACCTCAGACTGCTATAGGCAAAAATACCATCATAGACTATGTGGCTTACATAATAAACATTTATTTCTCACAGTTCTGGAAGCTGAAAGTCTCCAAGATCAGGATGCCAGCATGCTTTGGTTCTTGTTCAGAGTCTTCTTCCTGGTTTCTTCACATGATAGAGGGAGAATGAGTTTAGTTGTCTTCATTCCCTTAAAAGAACATCAATTCCATCATGGGGGGCTCATCCAGGCTTAATTATCTCCCAAAGGCCCCACTTCCAATGCCATCACACTGGGCACTAAACTTCAACATGAATTTGGGGATTCAGTCCATAGCACTGGCCTACAGACCATACCCACCCCCTCCCCCAGGACTCCCCTCCCACTTTATTTCACTTCACTTTCCTGTACAGTGCTTACCACCATCGGACATGCCCTTTGGTTACTGACTGATTGATAATTACATGTGTCTCCCCAAATGGAACGTAAGCAGTGTAGAAGGGAGAGACTAAGGTGCATTTCATTTACTCTTCGATCCCTGCTATAAACATGAAGTAGGTGCATAATAAACGTGTTGATGAATGAACATCTCTGTGTGCATAGTGGGTTTCTTTGTGCATAGTGGGTTTCTCCATGTCAGATACAAGGACTAGAACTGCTCCCTGAGAGAGTGTGTGACTTTTCAAATTTCCCAGATACAGGCTGTCCAAAGTGACTGGAACCTGAGCTTCCCATTTTAGCAGCTGCCCTCCAACACCTTAAATTTTTGCCAGACTGAAAAGTAAATGGGGTATCATGTTGTTTTAATTTGTGTGTCCCTGATCATTAATGAGATTAAACATGTTTTCATTATTTCTCAGGAGTTACCGTCCATCTTCTTTGCCATTTGCCACATGGGCTAGCCTTTCAGGGCCTCAGTGCCCTCTAACATCTTGAGATGCAGTGACCTTGGATGTCATCTGCTTGACAGATCCTTATTGAGCAGCCCCATGGCCAGGCCTTCTCCTAGGCCCCGAGGGTGTGTCTGTGAACAAGAGAGACAAAGTCTTTCTCTCATGAAGTTTGTATTCTAGGAAGGCAAGTTAGAAAATAACCAAGAACACAAACAAGGAAATGTTATAAATTCAGACCACGCTCAGTGCCATGAAGAAGAGAGACGGGGTGGGAGGGATTGCTACAAAAAGCCTTTCTGAGAAGGTGGGATTTGAGCTGGCAGCTGAATGATGAGATGGAGCCAGCAATGGAAAGATCTAGGGAAACACATTCTGAGCAGAAGGAACAGCAAGCATCGAGGTCCCAAAAGTCACTTAGTAATTTTTGAGGAAAAGGAAAAAAAGCTGGGGAAGCTGGAATGAAGGAGCTGGACATGCAAATATTTGAGGAAGAAGGTTCCAGTCTGAAAGAACAGTGGGTACCCCAGCCATCAGGAGAGGGAAGCCAATAAAGATGGTTGCAAGGACCAAGAGGGACATTGATGCTGGCTCAGGGAGAAGAGGAGAGGAGCAGGGACCAGGTGGGGAGGCAAGGAGGAAGGGCCAGAGCTGAGGAACAGCACAGCACAGGAAGTTTCATGAACTTCATCCTTTATCCTAAAACCACGGGAGGATGAGGAGGTCTCCCCGGCTGGAGAGCTGCGTGTTCAGATCGGCTTCCTTAGGACACGCTGCATGAGGTATGAACCGGCAAAGGACAAAAGCTGAGGCAGAAGGTGCACATTTGGCATTTCTGTGACTGCACAACCTCTGAAAGCTCTTTTCAGATGTGGGGACCCACCATCCCATGAGTCCTGTGGGGAGGCAGGGCCCCCACTCTGCCTGTTGCAAGTTAGAATGACAGGGATTTGCTCTCTTTGACCTTTAGAGCCAGACCAAGAGATGAGCTCTGACAGTCACCTTGCTGCACCTGCCTAGGGTTAGAGCTGAGGATGGCGACACGGAGCAACCAGGGACGACCAGAAGTCATCCTAGAGGTGGCATATGGTGGTACTCATGGTGACCATCAAAGGGGGTGCTGTTCTGTTGTAATGCAAGTAATGGGCTGAGAGGACACCATGGTGTTGGTAAAAGCACTGGCTCCATCCAAGAGGCCAACGACTGCCCACTCCAGCCACCAGAGCCAGGGAGGCAACAGAACCCAGTGCGGCCAAATCTTCAAATTACGCAGAAGAAGCCAGAAAGGCAAAGTCTTATGTAAAATCTCACTCTTTTTATGCTGGTTACAAATTTATATTGGGGCAGAGAGGTCAGACATAACTTGCCAGCCACCAGTGTATAACCACTCTCCTAACAATGTATCCTTTTGAGATAAGGAAGCTTTTCCTTACATCCAACAAGGTCATAGGGGAGCATTTTAGCTAGAGACTGGGAAACAGTCCACTGGAAATGGAAGCTTCTTGGCTGAAAATAAGCAGCTGAGCTTCCTTGGCAGATTAAAGCACAGACCTCCAAGGGCAGAGGCTGGGCTGAAGCTAGAGAAAAAGAGGCTAGGATTCCTCTGGACTAAAGCAGCTATACCTGGGGTGGGAAAGGCGAGGCAGCAAAGTGATCAAAACCCCAGAGAGGCCTTCCTCATCTGTGGGTGACCCCGCCCCCATCCCAAGAGCATCATGGTTACTCTGGAAAGAAAAGGGCAGCATCAGGCAGGGCTGGGAAGCAATGGTGTAAGAGATCTGTGCTCTGCCACCAGTGCACAAAATGACCCTTGACCTGTTGCTGGTCTTCCTTGGGCCTCAGTTTCCAAGTCGGCCCCATGAGGGGATGGAACTAGCTGAGCCTTGGGAGCATATCCCACTCTGCAGTCCTCAGCTACTGGGATAGCCGTGGGAGGAACAGCCTCCCAGAGGACGATCCACGGGTGGCTGGAGAAGCCTGCTGAGACCTCCCCCGCACCGCACACTGAGCAATCATTTCTGGAATAACTTCAGATTCAAGCAGCTTTTGTAAACTGCCCCGTTTAAATTAAAACAAATCAATATGCTTTCTAAAATTTAGTCTCAGCTAAACAGCTGTGACAGTTCATAGCAACCTGAACTTGAAATGAACCCACCCTACGTATAAATAAAGCCTTTGATGTCTTCATTAGTTTCTCACATGCCATTTTTTCACAGTCTATCAGGCTAAGTGCTTTGCAACTTATATATATTTTTGCAGGAGGAGTATTTAACCTTCTGATTAGTCACTGCATGCAGCACAATGACAGAAACCCTGATTTTGCACACAATGAATTTATTGATAGATTTAGCCCATTAGCTGTATTTACCTGTCAGTTCTATGGACACTAATGAGTTGTTTTTCAAGGACTAATGAGAACTGTAATGGCTAATGGATGTTTACAGCTTCACCGTGCTTCACCATGTGATGCTGTGAGCACCCGCTCCCGTCCCTCCGAGTTTTTAATTGGCACCATCAGAGGACTCTTTAATTACATTTGAGCAGACAATAAAGATCCTGGCCAAATCAATGGGAGGGAGGAACTGGGGTTCCACAGGAGGCTGGTCACTCCAATGGACACCAGCCCAACGCTACAGCCAACACTGTAACTTCCCCCAGGACACTCTTTGGTGGGAGGAAGTGCTGAAGAATATCCAGGCAAGGTATGTCTCTAAAGATCTGCCTCCTAGCTCACCCCTGGGCTTGCAGAGCAAGGAGGGAGGTCATGTCCAGGCAGGAGAGTACAATACACAGAGTGGGGACCACTCCAGGCAGTGGAAGATAAAGCACTCTTGGAGCCTTGAATTTCACTAAACTTTTCATTTATCAAGGACATATCGTCATATGTGCTCTATGTAAAGGTAGGCTGTGGTTAATGTCAGTATTAAGCAGATAATCTTGACATTAGCAAGGGGGAATTAGCTCACAATACTTACAAAAAGACGCTGATCTTTGCAAGATTTATTCACTCACTCATTCATTCATCCATCCATTTAATTGGCATTTATCAAGCACCCACTGAAAATAAAATGCACCCAAAATGGCAGAAACACAATAACATGTCCCCAGGTAGGCAAATGAAGGGAAAGAGTGTCTAAATTTATAGAATACTTTTGCAGAAATGTAAGTATATTTCTTTCAATTGCATAAAAACCCATTACAGAAATTATGTTTCTACACCAAGGCCTCATACTTGCTGGACTTACCATTATATGTTTCTGATCAGAATCAGCATGCCAGATGGCTTAAGAACACCTCATTCTATTCAGTAGGCGAAGCTACTGTTGATCAATTCTTCACCATGGGGCAAAGATTGGCTTGGCTGATTAATCAACCTTCCCCTTAGAGAGGCTGGTGAGAAGGGGGAGGAGCCTGTGGACTGTTTCTTGAAACAGTTGAGGGTATGAGGATGCTAACTTTGAGTAAATGAACTGGTGGGATGGCAGTGGCGAGGCGGGGGTGCTACTGAGAGAGGACATTTGTTTGTTGACCCAATGGGATCACACAGGCTCACTGGGCATAAGCACAGGGGGAAGCTATTTGGAGACCAATCTGCCTGTGAGTCAATCGACCTCTGCATACACACTTTTATTGGCCTTGATTTTCCCCAGCACCCCAAGCAGCCCTAGCCAGGGAGGGAAGCCTGACCTCTCTTGGTGCTTCCTATGGGCCACGAACACATTCAGTCTGATGATGGGGATGCTGTTAGAGAAATTAGAAGAGCAGTTTCCATAGAGAAGTGGGGGCGGAAGCCAGCTTGCACAAGGATTAAGGAAGGAGTGGGTGGTGAGGAAGTGGCAGCAGTGACAAGTGAGTGATGGAGAGAGATAGAGCAGTCACTCAAGGGGGTCAGGAGGACCTGAGCACGTTTATAAGTTTCTAGGAAGATGTCAGCCAAAAAGGAAAGATGGGACGTGAAAGAAAGGAAGGTGACTGATGGAGTAAAGTCTCCAAGGTATCAGAAGTGGGGAGAGAATAGAATAATAAAGACAGGGATGGGCCTCAGAACAAGAGAGGGACTCTGCCTCCAAAAGTGAAGGGGGAATGATCAAGATGCCCAGCATTTTTGACTTGGAAATGAAAGAAACTAGGAGCTTCAGTCTCTCCTTATTTTGTTCTCCGAGAAGACAGGGAGACCTCGCTAATCTCAGCCCAGTGCCTGGAGGAAGCTGGAGAAGGTTTGGAGCAGCTACTCTAGGTCTCTTAACAAGAGGACACTCACAATAAAAGGTATGTAGAGGGCCCCTACTTGGGCCTCCCAGGAACTATCTTCAGGAGATTCAATCAGCAATGCCCCCTATCTCTGCCCAGGTAGGAAAAGAAGCAGGCAAATGGTTTTCCCAGACTTCAGGGTTCACAAGGAGGTATGGGTAGTCAAGAGCAAAGGACACTTGGAGATTGTGAGATCTTGACCATGGAGCTGAGGTTGGCAGTCAAAGGAGTAGGACAAATGAAGGGAATTAAGGGAAGTAGGGGAGTAAAAGACAAAGACAAGCTTCAGTGGAAATGGAACAGAAGGATATAGGGAAAGCAGCTGGGACTTTAAGACCAACCTCAGCTAGCTCAGGGACTAACAATAGGGCCCTTCGCCAGAGCTGAGTCCTCTCAATTATGGAGACCATCTTGGTAGGGGAAGGGAGGCCAGCATGCTTTTCCTTCCCAGGGGCACACAGGGGTCACTCAGACTCACCTCACAAGCCCAACATCTGATGTTCTTGGGGTGACTTCTTTGTACCCCTAAGTCATAGCCTTCCTCTAAGACAGGCATGGGATAGGGCGTGGACAGGTTTGTGGTTGGGCAGTTGAATGGGCGGGGAGACACAGAAGGCAGTCTCAGCTTCATCATGGCAGGGGTGGGCCCCAGAGGCCAAACTCCAGATGTGGCAAAAACCCTAGAGTGGCCACATCCGCTACACTGGACATCATGGCTTTAATAGTTGTTATAGCCATGGTGGTGACCCAAAAGGAAGTCAGACCAGAACAGGACCCCCATGGCTTCTGAGCTGAGAGGGAAGGAGGAAAGGTGGGAGAGGGGGTGGGGGAGGGAGTGCGATTTGGCTTCCCAGACTTCAGCTTCTTATGGCTTCTCCTCCCTTCTCTCCTGTCTGGCTTTGAAGCCTCTGAAGCCCACTGCAGTGCCAGGGATCCATCCCATCAGCTGGCGGGAAGCTCCAAGCTGCCCCAGCCACAGGGAAGAAGTGGACTGGGGATTGGCACAGAAATAAAAGATGCCATTTCTGCAGGGAAGCAGCCTATGCCACATCAGTATGTCCAGGCTATTAGCCTGGGTAATAATTGAGAATTTCGTTGGAAAGAGGAGAGAAGGGCAGGAGGAAGGAAGGAAGGAAGGAAGGAAGGAAGGAAGGAAGGAAGGAGACACTTCATGCCTACTGTGAACAACACCATGCCATGGAGGGAAGGAACAACACCTCCACCATGGAGGGAAGGAAGGAAGGAAGGAAGGAAGGAAGGAAGGAAGGAAGGAAGGAAGGAAATCAGGGAGGGGACACTTCATGCTTACTGTGAACAATAGCATGCCAGGTGCTTTGAGAACATTCGCTTATTTAATTCTCAAACCAACCATGTGTGGTAATATTCCTACTGCAGAGATGAGAAACTTAAGGTTCTACCTAGCTGACTCAAGCATCCTCAGAGAGGAGGCAGCACAGAGCTGGGCTTTAAATCCAGGTCTTTCTTCCCTGGCAGGCAGGTGCCCCTCCCACACCACACACTGCTTCTTTGAGATTCTACCTCCACCACCATCTTGAAACCTGTGACCATCTGGACCACCGCTGCAGCCACACCAAATCACAGTCACTTGGAGGAGGGCCTCCTGCACACCAGAGCCTGGACGGAAACAGCACACTGTGAGATGCAAAATTTTTTAATAAAAATAATTACAAAGCACTGAACTTGGACCTTATCATAAGACATGTTGTTGTTGTTGTTGTTGTTGTTGTTGTTGTTATGTGCCGTAGGTGAGTTTAACTCCGGCCTCTAAGACTCATCAGCTGTATGACTTGTTAGATATCACTTTCACTTTTGAGTTTCTTCCTCTGCAAAACAAGAATCCCTTCCTAATGGGAATATACACAATTAAGGGCTTGCCAGGAAACAATTAACAACCAGCTCTCAAAAAAAGTACTAATAATGCATAGATTTATAGTGTTTGCTGATTTCCATAACGTAAGTACTTCCATCTTGGCTGATGTAGAGCCAAGGTGGAAGTATTCAGGGGCTGTCGCTGTACGTCGTCCTTCTGGGGTGCTTGGGGTACCACATTATTGTATAGTATTTCCTCATACAGACACTATAGACAGAAACAACTCCCCAAGTACCAGCTATAGGATATACATAATAAAATAATTAGAAAATGATTAGTGTTGATTAACTTTGTTATAAACATAGTTTGTATAATTATAAGTTTATACAAGTTAATCTTTAATAATGACTATTTAACAACCAATTCACAAAATTCCTAAAATATAACAAGCAGCTTTCATGAGCCACCTCCAATATGTCATAATCATAGTGGGTTTGCTGGACTGAATTAGAGGTGAAGTTGGGATTTGAACCAGGGATGGCTGACTCCACAGTCCACACTGCTGCTAACTTCCCACTTGCCGTGCAAGGTATGGGATGTGGCTGCCTAGAATTTCAGAGCAGCCCTAGGCACTGTTAGAGCAGAGAGAGATACTGATCTGTAGGCATCCAACAAAGAAAGTTGGGATGGTAGAAGGGCAGGATTTGGGCTCAGCCGAGGTAGCAGCCATCTGCCCTCTCTCTGCCGATGAAAGCCAGCTGCAGCTTCTATAATTATGTCACAAAGCCTATTTCTGGGACCAAGCATTTTGTTAGTCTTCCCAAGAGTCAGACTCCCGGTCAAGTTCCTCCATCCACTTCTCTAAACCTTCCAGAGCCCCAATTTCCTTCTCTGTCAAAATGAGTACGATGGATCATTTAACCTCCAAAGTCCCTCCCAGATCTGAAGCCCTTGGACCTGACTCACTACCCAGGTGATGCCAGAGGTTCCAACAGCTTCAGAGCAGGGAGGTGACAGGATCATGGCAAGAGCCAGAGGATCGGCTGGAGGGGGTTGGGCAGAAGGCAGAGACCAGATAGGAAGCAATTGTGCTGGTTTCACGGAGAAGTCCCAAAGAGAGAGCTTAGGGTGACAAGAGACCCCTGTGCACAGTGGGAATGTGTATCTGGGAATAAGCAAATCCAAGCACTTGGTCCTGCTCCCCACTGTGACATGCATAATAGGTCATTTCTTTCTCTGAAATGCCCCCTGTATCCTCACCTATAAAGGAAGGAGGTTGAATTCCATAGCATCTGACTGCTGTTCCCTCCTCTTCTTCCCCCCAACCCCGTGCTGAGGACCAAACCCAGGGCTTTGCACTTGTGAGGTAAGCACTCTACCACTGAGCTAAAAACCCAACCCCATGCCATTTCCTCTTTAACCATAGGATAAAGCCCAAATTGAGTTTGAGGAGACAGAGAAGAGGGGAAGGTTGTGGGGCATGTGACCCCTGAGATAGATGGGGCTAAGAAGAGAGGAGAAGGGGGCCCAGTGGCTCAGAACTCTCATCTTCAAGGGTGGAAAGATGGAGAGAGAGATTAACATATGAGTACACGTCCATGTATACGTGTGCATGTGTGCGTGCATGGTGGAAGTGAGTTTCACTTGGCAAGCCTGTGTGCGTGAGATTGGCAGTACCTCCAATATGCAAACAGCGCCCCAGCCCTGGGGTGACCCTGAGGCCTGGACACAAGAGGTGGGTGCCACCCAGAGACACTAGCAGAATGCTGGGCTCATCTCCTGGCGTTGCCATGGGAGCTCAGGAACAGTGCAGGCTGGGAAGTGACTGTTGGGTGCAGCTCCATCTCGAAAGAGCCTGTATCACGCCTTTGGCAGAACATCAGGTGGGAGTCTCAGCACACAATGAGCTATTGTTCTTTGAGTTTTTACACCAAACCCGTTTCCAAGGTTTTATGAATCATTTTGCGGCTGATCTTTAAAAAATAATAACATACAAGCCACAGTGGAAGAAACTTTCAGCTTATTTTCTCCAAGAGAGGGACATGAACTTGGAGAGAACTCTCGCCTGCTCCGACGCTTGATCTTCCCCACAACTGTCAGGGAAACAGCTTTGAAGCCCGTGATGCTGCCTGTGGCGCCGGGCACTTCAGCACTGAGCCTCAGCTTGGTCAGGAAAGCGTGGATCCCGAGGAGGGAGCACACAAGCCCCTAGACTTGGGGACTACCCAGGAGAATTAATAACAAACATCTCACACTAAGGCCAAGCCATTGGTGTGTGACCCTGGCAGTCTCCCAGATAGCCCTGTGTGCTCAGGAAGCTCAGCTCAGCAGAAGCAGCTGCATGGGAATGAGCGTTTGCCTTCGAGGCATAAAGTTGTCCCTGTGTGTGCCAAGAGCTCATTTCCAAGAAGGCACATGCCACTCCTGGCCAACAGTTTCTTGCTTCATTCTTCAGCCATCTGCCTTCTTGCCCATTTGTCCTTCTGTCTGTCTGCTGGCCTATAGGCTGAAGTTGCCCTTTGAAAGCCAGGCCACAAAAACCTTAGAAGAAAAGCCTTGGACTCCAGGGACCAAAGGCTCAGTAGCTGTGCCCCATGGGGTATCCCCACTCCCAAAGAGAAGCTAGAGTGTGGAATCCCTCGTGAGCACATACCCAGCCTGCCTTGTGGCAGGTGGCAGGAACTTGCTGACCCAGCTAGTGTGTCGAGAGAGGGAATCCACTCCAAGCCACAGTCCATGGGAGATACACACTCTTAGCATGTTCTCTCTTGGTCTCTTCATTCCAGATGGAAAATGGGGGGTTTCTCTGAGCTCACCTGGCTCTGCCACCATCACGAGTAGAGAGTTGGCTTGCAACATCCCGGCCCCAGCTGCACTCCTTCATTCAGTCTGATGCTTGACCATGACATGCCCCAGCTCCTGTTTCTCCCTCCCCATCTGAGCTGAGCCTTGCCTCAGTTTCTCCAGTATCCCCCAGAGCCCCAACTCTGAAACACTTCCTAGCCCCAGCCAAAGCTCTCCTTGCCTCCCAGACCTCAGTCCCCACCTCCTTCTACTGGCTGGCTCCGACTTACAGATGGTTCCAGCGCTGGTTATTATTTAAATGAGCTGCTTCTGGCTCACATGTTAATTAAAACCCGCTGTCCAAAATCTCCTGGTACAATTTGCAGTGTAATCTGTAGCCTCTAGTGCATCATTGTATCTCTATTAAAAGGGATTCTCTGTAATGATGCGGGGATTTAATTAGTTTCTTTGCCAATGTTGTAAAACACAGTGATAAACGAGCCAACAGGTCCGTGGATCATTATTCTCCTCAAGATGAGCTTATTAGCTGATTATGAATCATTAACAAAGTCTACATGGGATTTTCTTATCTAATTCAACACAATTTTTAACATTCAATGCTCCACATCCATTTCTTTCAACCAGCAACATTGTGTGGTGATTGCAATCTGTATGTATGGCTCTCTGCTCTCAGTTTGGGTCCCCCCTCTTCATATTTAATTTTAGAAATATTGAGGGGGAAAGAAGACCGGTGATTGGAGACCATATTGTAGTGAATTCAGAGTTTCAGTTTTTGGAGGAAGATGGCCACTGTGAACTAAGGCTGGGAGTATATGTGTTTGTGTGTACACATTTGAGTATAGGAGTATGTATGCATGCATACTTATGTCTGTGTATCCATCTATAGTGGAGGGACAGCCTGGGGCCACACGAGTTCCTGTATACATGGACATCTGTGCTCTGTGTTCACGTGTATATATATATATATATATATATATATATATATATATGTCCATAGACTATGTATGGTGTTTTTTGTATGCACCTGTGTATTTCTCTGTGTAGATGTGTGTGTGAGCATGTGTCTACATGTGTGCACCTGCTCGTGTGCACACAATTACACGATCGTGGGGGGGAGCTTAAAGGAAGAGAAGATTCTGAATAGGCTTTTAGACTGATGTTATCCAACCACTCCATGAGATGTCAGTACCCCCTCAGAATTTCTGACTGGCCTTCCTATCTTCCTGGCTTGGGGTCATGTGCCTTTCAGTCAGGATACACATTGAGTCCCTCGTGTGGTCTGAACATAGAGAGTGGCATTACCAGCCATTACAAAAGCTCTGTGAGGTAGGGGCACTCTGATCCAGAGAGGTTAAATGGCTTGCAACAAGTAGAGTCAGGATGCAATGTAGTTCCACCTCATTCTGAAGCCCCTTGTGCAATGCAGTGCTGCTTTCTGGGTGTTGGCTTCCTCCTACCTGAAAAAGTGTGGTTCCTTGGGCCTGACATAAACACTGCTCCTTCTGCAGCCCCACCCCCAAGCATCTGGGTTCTGGCCTTCTACAGGCTGAATGTGGAAAGAGCAGCTACTACATCTAGACAAGGGTGTGCCCTGAGAGCACCTCCATGGGTTTGGTCCTAATTGTTGTCACTAGGTGCCATCAAGTCAGTGTCTGACTCATAGCAATCCTACGAACAACAGAGGAAACACTACTGTTGGTGCTCCTCTGCTATTCATAGGGTTTTCAATGGCTGATTGTTTTTTGGGTGTGGGTTGCCAGGTCCTTCTCCCAAGCCTACAGCACCTGGCGTTCCCAGGCGATCTCCCATCCAAGTACTAACCAGGGCTGACCCTGCTTAGCTTCTGAGATCTGATGGGATCAGATGCCAGTGGTACAGCTGCAGATTTTAGTTTTAATAGTTCACATCATTCTCTCAGACGCTTTTGTTTCAGTGAGCAAGTAGTATCATTTGCACCTTCAACTACTCTGATCAAAAATATTACTGCTAACAAATATGACAGCTACTGAAACACATGACGCGAAATTACCAGTTCAAAATGGCAATGACCAAGAGGCTATCTAGAGGAGACAAGGGGCATCTAAGCATGCCTGTCATAGCTCAGGGAGCTTTGAGGCTCAGCATACCTCAAATATACATATCAGAAGGAAACAAAGAAAGCTGGTTTTGAGGATGATGAGGAGCTGGGGAGTGGTGTGGGTGGAACTGTGTTTTCCCAAAATTCCTAAAATGAAGTCCTAACCCTAAAAATGACACTGTACTTGGTGAAAGGGCCTTTGAAGGGGTCATTAAACTAAAATGAGGCCATCAGGATAGGCTTTAATCCAATATAACCAGTGTGCTTATAAGAAAAGGAAATTAGGACACATTACAGGAGAAGATAACATGAAGACACAAGGAAATGATGGCCATCCACAAGCTGAACAGAGAAACTTTAGAAGAAATGAGCTGGGTCAACACCTTGATCTCAGATTTCTAGCCTCCAGAACTATGAGAACACATGTTGTTGTTTAAGTCATTCAATCTCTGGTACCCTTGCAGAGGATAATATTCATCCAGTTGTCAGTGTAGTGTCCAAAGAAGGCCATGAGCACATGCACACCTCAGGTCAGTGTCCATACCCATGAGATCCCAATAACAGTGGATACCTGGATGAAAGGAAATACTGTAAGTGAGTTATGGTTGTTCAAAGTGATTCATCTGGTCAAAGAAGGAACACAGCAAGTGGGAGGCTAAAAAGAATATACCAAGGAGTCCAACCAAGTCAACAGGATACTTGGAAACTCTAGTCCCAACAAGAATATGGTATTCTGGTCAGGAAAACCAGATGTAGAATCTTGGTCACATCAACAGGACCATTATGGTGGGCAGGTGGAAAAAATCTTCACAGAGCTCTCCACAAGTTCACAGGATCCAAATAGGTGCTCTACAAAGGTATGCTGAATGATCAAGAACCAATTAGCCATAATTTCTGTACCAGTTAGCTCCTGCTGTGTGACAAAGCACTCCAAAACTTAACAGCACATTGTGCAAAGAGCCAGAGATAGAAAATCAAAAGGGAAGAACATGCTCTGTTTTTCTCAAGCTTAAGGAATTAAAGAAAAAATTCAAGCCTCAAGTGGCAATAGTGAAGGATTCTACAGGGAAAATATTAATTGATATAGGAAACCTCAAAAGAAGATAGAAGGAGTACACAGAGTCATAATGCCAAAAAGAATTGGTGGATGACTAACAATTTCAAGAGATTGCATATGATTAGGAATCAATGGTGTTGAAGGACAAAGTCGAAGCTGCTTTGAAGGAATTGGTGGAACACAAGCCTTGATGGAATTGATGGAATTCCAATTGGAATTGATGGAATACTAATAGAGATGTTTCAACAAACATGCAGCACTTAGAGGTGCTAACATGTTCATGCCAAGAGATTTGGAAAACAGCTACCTGGCCAACTGAGTAGATGAGATCCATATTTGTGCATATTCTCAAGAAAGGGGATTCAACCAAATGTGGAAAGTATCAAGCAATTATCATCTGCATGGAACCAGGGATATCATTGCTGATATCATATGGATATTAGTCAATAGTAGAGAATACCAGAAATTTGTATATCTGTTTTATTGATTATGCAAAGGCATTTGACTGTGTGGATCATAATTAATTATGGCTAACATTGCAAAGAATGGGAATACCAGAGCACTTAATTGTACACTTGAGGAATCTGTACATGGACCAGTAGGCAGTTCGAACAGAACAAGGAAACACTGTCTGGTTTAAAGTTGAGAAAGGCGTATCCTTTCATTGTATCTCTTCAATTTCTATCCTGAGCAAATAATCCAAGAAGCTGGACTTTATGAAGAAGAATACTGCATCATGATTAGAGGGAGACTCATTAACAACCTGCATCATGCAGATGACAAAACTCTGCTTACTGAAAGTGAAGAGGATTTGAAACATTTCCTGATGAAGATCAAAGAACAGAGCCTTCAGTATGGATTGTGCATCAACATCAACAGAACAAAATCCTTATAACTGGATCAGTAAGCAGCTTCATGATAAATGAAGAAAAACTGAGGTTGTACAAAATGTTGCTTTACTTGGTTCTATAATCAACACCCATGGAAGCAGCAGTCAAGAAATCAAATGACGCATTACCTTGGGAAAAGTTGTTGCAAAAGACCTCTTTAAAATGTTGAAAAGTAAAGATGTCACATTGAAGAGGAAGATGCCCCTGACTCATGCTATAGTATATTCAGTTTCATCATATAGTTGTGAAAGCTGGATGTTGACTAAGAGAGATAGGAAAGGTATTGATGCTTTTGAATTATGGTGCTGGAGATGAATACTGAATATGCCAAGGACTGCCAAAATAACCAATAGATGTGTCCTAGAAGTGCAACCAGAGTTCTCCTTGGAAGCAAGGATGGCTCAACTGCATTTTATGTATTTTGGACATGCAGTCAGGAGGGACCAATCCCTGGAAAAGGACATCATGTTTAGGAGAGTAGTAGGTCAACAACAACAACAACAAAAGGAATACCCTCAACTAGATGGACTAATATGGTGTCTGAAACAATGGGCTTAAACATAAAAAATATAGTGTGCCTGGCAGAGAATCAGGGAATGTTTCGTTCTATTGTATATAGGGTCGCTATGAGTCAGACCAGACTGGATGGCACCTAACATCAACATGCATATCTCCACTTGGATGTCCCATTGGTCGTCTGTGGTTAGTCCCATGCCCAACACTATGTCAGTGCTTCTCTGCTACTCATAGCATTTTCAGTGGCTGATTGTTTTCAGGAGAAGGTTGTCAGGTCCTTCTTTCATTTTTGAGGTGCTGGAGAGAGAAACCAAGGCCTCAGAGAGCACGGACCCAGCACCCTACCAATTCAGCTAAATCCCAGCCCATCCCATTGGTCATCACCATAAAAAAGTGAACTAATCCTCATTCTCATGAAATCTGATCTTCGTCCTATGTTCCTTATCCCCACCACTCACCCAGTCACCCAAGCCTGAAATCTGAAAATCCCCCCTGTCTCCTTCTCCCTTACTAATCCAGCCCCATCAAGTATCTCCACAGTTAGCAACTTTTGGTCCTTTCAACCATCTATGGCCATAGTACCCTGGCATCTGATCCCGCCTGATCTCGGAAGTTAAGCAGGATTGCCTGGTTAGTCCTTGGATGGGAGACCGCCTGGGAATACCAGATGCTGCAGGCTAGGGAGAAGGACCTAGCAATCCATTCCCAAAACAATCTATCATTGAAAACCCTACAAATAGCAGAGAAACACCTACAATAATACTGGGCATAACACAGAATCAGGAAGTGTTTTGTTCTGTTGGACATAGAGTCGCTATGAGTTGGACCCAAATAAATGGCACCTAACAACAGCAACAATAACAGCAGACTGAGTGATATGTAAAAAGAAAAAAGAAAAAAATCAATTTCTGTCACCCCCTTGCTTGCATCTCTTCAGTGGCTCCCCGTGCCTAAAAGTGTTCACATTCCTCACAGCACCTTGTAGAACGTAGCCCCAGCATAGCTTTTTAGCTTCACCTTTCTCCTCCCTCCTGCATAAATTTAAGTTCTCTATCTCTTGTAGTTCTTTAAATGGCATCTTGACTTCACCCTCAGGCTTTTATGTCTGTTATTTCTTCTGCTGGAAATACTCCTTCACACTATCCCTACTGCCTACTGCTCCTTGAGCTTCAATCTCAGACCAGATGTGTCTTTCTCAGAAAAGACATCTAGTTTGGTTCATGTTCTTTCCCATGGTAGTGCCTTTACAGCACCTGACCCATTGTATTTTATGCCTCTTGCTTATCTGTGTCCTCCTCACTAGTCTATAAGTACCTTCAAAGTTGGAACCATCTCTTGACCCCCAGTATAGCTCCTGAACTTAGAAGTGTATGAACACAGAGTGAACACATAATAAAGTATTGTTTAATAAATAAGTGAAACCCAGATGCATCACAAAGGGTTAATTTACATACCCTAGGGGAGTTTCCATTTCTTGGTAAGATGCCAATAATCATCTTCCAGATAGGGATTATGTAAGGCAAGGGTTTTATATCTGTGGTTTTATTTAAATAAGGTATACATGATAAACAGTGAGGAAATTTACTGGGAAACTTATTCTTTACCCTCTACTTATACAAGAAGCTCATTCCATGCTCAATACCAGTTTTCCAAGGAAAACTTCTGGAATTACTGATTAATATTTAGATATTGATCTGCTTTTCAAACTTTCCATTGCTGTATTATAAGAGGCCATTACATACTAAATGATAATACCCATTATGAACTACTTACATTTAAAATGACCTTTAGTTATAGTGTTTAATTTAAAGGAAAAAGAGAGAGATGCTGTCACCTATGGCCTCAAGGAAATTTGAGGAGCTGATTTGAATCTAAAGGAATTTGTGGGTGCAGATTTGAATTAGTGTTCTTAGAGAATAGACCAGGACTAGTGGAAGATTTGGGTTCAAGAGAAAAGCTTTCTCATTAACAAAACAGCATAATGGAGTACATCCTAGAATGGACACAGAGACAAAGAGAGAACAAGTGGAAGATGATAAAGAATCACCCATAACTTAGAAAAATAGGTTGAAAGTCTAAAAGAACAGTTTAGAGATGTGGAGGACAGATTGAGGAGCTAATATTAATTAAGTGGAGCTTCAGAAGGAGAATGGAAATAATGATAGAAATGCAACACTGAAACTATCAGAATGGAGAATTTTTCAGAATTAGAAAACATAATTTATTGGCCACGTGTGGTGGTGCACACTTGTAATATCAGTGACTCAGGAGGCAGAGGCAGGAGGATCCCAAGTTCCAGACCAGAGGCAGTCTGCATAACGTAGCAAGACCCTGTTTCAAAAACTAAGAAAAATGGGCTGGGGGTGCAGTTCAGTAGTATAGCACTTGTAAAGCACGAAAGTGTGAGGCCCTTGGTTCAACCCTCAGTACTGAAAAAAAAAGAATATAATGTATTATATCAAAAACAGATTAAATGGCTGGGCACAGTGGTACACACCTGTAATCCCAGCAATTTGAGAAGCAGAGGCAGGAGGATTGTGAGTTTGAGGCCAGAGGCAGCCTGTATAACTTCACAATACCCTGTCTTAAAGAAATAAAAATTTTAAAATGGGCTGGGAGTGCAGCTCAGTGTAGAGCATTTGCAAAGTATATATTAGGTCCTGGATTCAACTCCCCAAAACCACACACACACACACACACACACACACACACACACACACACACACACTAAAAATAGATTAAACAAAGATAATGCTACCTACAGCCATGTTATAGAAAGCCTAGAAAGTATAGAGGAAAAAAATAAAATCTTTAACACTACCAGAAGTAAAGACAGATAATTCACAAAGCAATGATAGCAGAGTAAGAACAAAATTCCTAACAGCAGCAATAGATATCAAGAAGACAGTAAAATAATAGCTTCTAAATATTGAATGAAAATAGTTGACAATCTTGAAATTTCTACTCAGATAAACTAGCATTCCAAATGGGGAGGACACTTTTTCTGATATACAAAGATTATGAGCCAATTCATTAAAAAATAAACACTATTAGAAACTTTTTTTTCCTAATCTCTGACATGTCAAAGTAGGACTCCCCGACTTAAACCAACAATAAAAATGCTGAACAGGGCTGGGGATGTAGTTCAATAGTAGAGCACTTGTCTAGTATGTATGTTGTTGTTGTTAGGTGCCGTTGAGTCGGTATCCGACTCATAGCGACCCTGAGTACAACAGGCGAAACACTATTGTCAGTGCTTCTCTGCTGTTCATAGGGTTTTCAATGGCAGATTGATTTTTGGGAGGGGGTTGCCAGGTCCTTCTCCCAAGCCTACAGCTTCTGGTGTTCCCAGGCGGTCTCCCATCCAGGTACTAACCACGCCCGACCCTGCTTAGCTTCTGA
>VMDO01013148.1:19470-59471 GCA_007922755.1 Pedetes capensis | reverse complement strand
CTCCAGGGTCCCATTCTTTAGGCACTGGCAGGCTTGCCTGCAGTCACTGGACATGCCTTCCCACACCAAGTGCTTAAACAGTTCTGCTTTTGCACCTTCATGAATAACCTTATGCTCCACACTCTTATTGACCCTGTCAACAAAGTCCACGAACGGTTCATTTTGCCTCTGTCTGAGCAACACGAAACTTGGTGTCGCCCCTTCTCTTTGTAGCCTATCCCATGCTCTCTGGGCACATATTCTTATTTGGTCAAATGACTGTGCCGGACCCATTGCTTGCCTTGTAACTGCTGAGTATATAGGTCCTTCTCCTAACAAGCAGTCCACTCCAATATCTACCCCCGTCCGGGTGTTTCTCTCTGCTTGCTGCTTACATTCATCCTGGTATAGAGCTTCCCATTGGATGAAAGTGGGCCCTGGAAGGACTGCCCTTGTTAGGTCTCTCCAATCCTGCGGAGTGTTTACCCTAACAGCAAGACTGTTAAGGAGTGTTTTCGTCCACGGGGAGTGTGGTCCATCCTCCCTAATAGCCGCCCTTAAGTCCTTGGACTCATATGGGTACCACATTTGTGGGCACTCTGGAGTTGGTATTACATTGACCGGGTATGCCTGTGGCCCATAACTGCCTATGCCTATGGGCTGTCCTGTCCAAGGCCATGTGCTTGCCAGGGCAAGTTGACCTTGGCTCGGATAGAGCATGCCCCTTGAGCGTACATCCTGGGGGTGTGCTTCCGCCAGAAGCTCCTCCCTCATTTCCGGTGCCAGGGGAAGTCCCCCTCCTTTGGGTCTGGCTTCCGTCCTAAGCCCCTCCCCTTGAGGTCTGACTTCATCCAGAAGTTCCTCCTTCCGGGGTCCAGCTCTAGATGGAAGCCCCTCCCTTCTCGGGGGTCCTGCCTCCCTCATTTTAATAGTAACTTCCTTCAGCTCCTGAAGTACCTCCGCTGTATCCAGCGCCATGTTGGCCTGCGCCACGTGTCTCTCATTGGCGCTTTCCAGCCGTTTTTCATGGCTCCGTCTAAGTGCCACGAGCCCTTTAAATAATGTCGGTGACACATTATTTCCTCTGCACACAGCTGCTCTAGCTGCTTCATTAACCTCTTCCCATACCTCCATTTTCTCTAAATCCTCCGCGGCTAGCCATGGTGCTATTGCTAGTGCCTCTTTCCAAAACTTTCGTGCTTCCTTTTTGTTCACCTTCTGCGCACCCTGTTTTAATTGGGCTTTTAGGCTTTTCTATTGCTCCTTCGATATTTTACTTTTGCTGCTTCCCATGGCTACCGCTTTTCTTTAACTCACGGGAGGTACACTACGGTTCTTGATTTCTCCTATTTTCCTCCCTTCCTCTGCAGGCCCTTTTCTTGCCTTTCCTTAGAGTCCTTTGGCCCCTTCACAGATCTTTGTTGGGCCCTTTCTAACAGAAGCTCTTGGCCTCCTTTTTACGTTAGGCTCTGGCCCTGCCAAGTCACTTTTCACTTTTCTATATCTTCCTGTTGCCAGGAGGTTCCGTTCTTTATGCTCTCCCGTGTCTCTCTGGTGGTCTTTCCTTAGTGTATGCCTCCCCTATGTGCCTGTGCAGATTGGTCCCCAGACTTAGGGTCCCTGCCTAGGGCTGCATACACCTATGCCTGACCACGTGCTCGGACGGACCCGTTGGCCTTCCGTCCGTTGATCAGAGTCCCTGCTCGTTGTCCTCACAGCCTCGGCCTCCTGTTCGGCTTTCCGTGAAGCACAGCTGTTTTTACTCCTCCTCCAAGCACCCTTCTCAGGAGAGGGCTTTCTGCTTTTCCTTTCCATTCCCCGTTCAGGATGGGGATTTCTCCTTTTCCGGGGTCCCCTCTCGGGATGAGGGTCTTTATTCACATTCCATGTGGGTCCCCCACTTCTATGTGAGGTCCCTGTTCGGGTGCCAACTATGTTGGGTCCCTGTTCGGGCACCATGTTGGGCCCCACGTGCGGGTGCCAAATCTATGTGGGGCGCGCGCCTCCCGGCCCGGCCTGAAAGTTCGGATGGGCTGCGCCTCCACGCACACAGATACTAAACACAATTCACTCGGGACCCTCAGGTGAGGGGGCGCAGACTCCCGCGGCCCTCGGGACCCCGGAGGAGATGGGAGAAAGGAAAAGCCTCAGGCACTTTTGCCTTCCAGGGGCAAACACCTGTGTTGGTGGTCTCGGTGGTCAGGAGGAGACAGCTGCCACTTCCTCGGTGGTCAGACGGAGAGCAGGTTCCTTTCCTTGTTGAGGATTGCAGCGGGAGAGCATTATTTCCTCACGGAAGGTTCGGGGGGAGAGCAGCGGGAGAGGCGCGTCCTCATCTGTGGTCTGGGCAGGAACAGGCGAGAAGGTGCAGAAAGGGATGCCAGAAAGGCCGTGCCAAAGAAAAGGTCGAGCTGCTGCAGCGCAGCTCTTTATACAGTTCGCCCATGGAATGGCCTGAGCCAATCAGCTTTCAGTCCAATTGTCCAATCAGGAAGGGTTTCATACAAACATGCAGCCAAGTAGATTTCTAATTTACAAACCAGATATTCAAACGCCATTTTCCCAGTTTGGGAATTTTTACCAATTTCCTCCCAATTTTTCCCTACACACCTCTACAAGGAAAACTTCAAAACATGAAAGACATAGCAGGAGATACTAGAAGATGGAAGGACCTCCTTTGCTCATGGATCAGGAGGATTAAAATTGTGAAAATGACCATACTACCAAAAGCAATTTACAAATATAACGCAGCCCACAACAAAATTCCAATAGCAGACTTTGCAGAAATAGAAAAACAATCCCACACAAGGGTATACAGAAAAATATTCCCACAAAAAGACATGCAAGTAGAAGAGAGGCCATTGGTGTGGGGATAGGAGAGGGGAAGGAGGGGCACAAGAGAGTAAGCAGGAAGTTATCTGTGCAATGTACAATGAAATGCATATATGGAAATGTCATAATGAAATACATGTCAGAATGAAACACATTAAGCTATACATTAAAAACTGCCAATAAGAAAGATAAAACAATCCCAAAATTCATATGGAAACTTAAAGGACCATGTATACCCAAAACAATCTTAAGCAGCAAAAACAGTGCAGGAGGTATCACAATGCCTGACTTCAAATTGCACTACAGGGTAATAGTGACAAAATCAGGTTGGTACTGGCAAAAAAAAATAGTTCTGAAGATCAATGGAATATAATTGAGGATGCAGAGGTACACACATGAAACTACAGCCAACTGATTTTTGACTAAGGGGCTAAAAAGATTCAATGGAGAAAAGATAGCCTCTTCAACAAATAGTGCTAGAAAAATTGGATATCCATGTGCAGAGAAGTCTGAAAATAGACCCCTATCTCTCAGTCTGTACAAGAATCAGTTCAACATGGATCAGAGACCTCAACATAAAACAATACTTAAAACTACTGGAAGAAAACATAGGGAACATGCTCCAACAAATAAACATGGCTAAGTATTTCCTCAACAAGATCCCAGTTGGAACTGGGATCAGTACCAATAATCAACAAATGGGATTACATGAAGCTAAAAAGCTGTATAGCAATGGAAGCAACTATCATAGTAAAGGGAGAGCTCACAGAATGGGAGAAAACCTTTGCATTCTACACATCTGACAGAGGACATAATTCTAGAATATACAAAGAACTTAAGAAATCAAACACCAAGACAACACATAACTCAATAAACAAATGGGGAATGGAACTGAACAGACAGTTCTCAAATGAAGAAGCAAGAATGGAAAGAAAAAAACACATGAAAAATCCTCAATATCCCTAGCCAGTGTTGTTTTTACATGCTATCGAGTCAGTGTCCAACTCATAGCAAACCCATGTACAATAGATGAAACACCATTGTCAGTGCTTCTCTGTTATTCATAGGATTTTCAATGGATGATTGTTTTTTTGGGAGTGGGTGGCTAAGTCCTTCTCCCAAGCCTACAGCACCTGGTGTTCCTAGGTGGCCTCCCTTCCAAGTACTAACCAGGCCCAACCCTGCTTAGCTCCCAAGATCTGATGGGACTGGATGCCACAGTGATATGGCTTCAGGCAAAATTTTTCCCAGGCTTTCCTCAAACTCATGATACTTCTGCTTCATCCTCCACAGCTCACTGATCACCTGCATGTGTCACCGAGACTGCTCGAGCCATTAGAGAAATGCAAATCAAAACAACACTGAAATTCTATCGCACTCCAGTAAGAACAGCCAAGATTAACAAAGTAAATAATAACAAATGCTGGTGAGGATGCAGAGAAAAAGGAACACTTTTACATTCCTGGTGGGACTATAAATTAGTTTAGCCATTTTGGAAATCAATATGGAGGTACCTTAGAATACTAAGAATAGAATTGTCATATGACCCAGCTATACCACTCTTGGGAATACATCCATCCAAAGGAAAACAAGTCGTACCACAGGGACACCTGCCCTTCCATGTTTAATGCAACACTCTTCACAATCACAAGGATATGGAATCAACCAAGATGTCCATGAGCAGAGGAGTACATTGAAAAATTGTGGCATATATACACAGTTGACTATTACTCAGCAATAAAAAATGAAATTATGTCATTTGCAGCAAAGTGGATGGAATGGGAGAACATCATCTTAATCAAAGAAACCCAATTGTAAAAGGATAAATACCATATGCTTTCACTCATATGTGGGTGCTAAATCTAACTTAAAGGAAGAAAAAAATCTATACATATGTTTGTTGTTAGGGACTATTGAGTCATGACGGACTCGTGGTTACCTTCATAGGGTTTTCAATGGCTGATTGTTTCAGGATTGCTTTGGGAGTGGATTGCCATGTCCTTCTGGCAGATACATAAAAATGAGCAATACTTATCTAAGAAAGGGAAATATAAGCAGAATAGAAAGAAGGGGGGAGGGGATAAGCACATGAAAACAAGGTGGGTGTAGGGGAAAGGAGAGGAGAAATAAGGTAGAGGGTCAAAGAGGGAGAGGAAAACTTCAAAATATATGATGTAGCTATATGAATACATAGGAAAAATAAAGGAAAGAAAAATTAATAGAATATAATCCATGAATATTATTTTATTATATATTAATCAAATGGTCCTGTAAAATGTGTAAGTTGATGAAAGTATAACCAAAAGTGACATAATAATTGCATAATGTAAATAGCAGAAGTCTTATTACTCTGTACCTCACCAACATTTATAAATAAAGGAAAAGAGACTCGAAGATTATTTACTTGGCAGGAAATGTTCAGTAACATTTTCCTATAATAGAGTGAGGCAATATTTTTAGACCTCATATTCTTTCTAAAGTAATCTGTGTTCTGACAAAAAAATATGTTTTAAGGCCAGCTGGAGATTAAATGCCTACCTCTCACAAAATGGTGACTGAAATTTGGAAAACTAGTTATATTGACAGACATGCATTTCCAATATAAACAACTATAAAACTATTCAAAATTCATTAGGAGACTGTTTGGGGGCATGGGACAACAGGCAATAAAATTGTGATTTAAAGAAGGAAATGATATGCAATGACTGTCTGGGAGCATGTTCTAGAATGTGGCATAAGAAGATTTAAAAACATACAAAATGTAATGAGTTTGCTGAGCTGAAGAAAAACAGAGAGAAGTTTGTAGCAGACAAAGAATTTGAAATTGATTTTCATTCCTAGAGAGGAGAAATCAGTTCTGGTTATAGGCTAAAGACAAGACTCCAAGAAGCCTATCACAAAGCAGGTGGTTCGGGGCTGAGCACAGAGACCTTGGTGGGCATCATGGGCACTTAATTCAGACCTTAGATAAGCCAGACATTAGAGTAGAATCATGTTCCAGAGCAAATAACCTTCCCTATAACTAAATTCAAAACTGGCACATACTCATCCTAACAAAGAATAAAAACAAGGCTATGAAGACTAAAAGGATCCAATAGTAATTCACCTGCCCTAAAAAACAAACAAAAAAAATCAACAAAAAACTAAGCACCTTTATGGAAGAAGATAAAGCCCAAATTTCAAAGAAATAATTGACAATATACCATGAAAAAAGTTGGACATATCAAGAAGCAGCAACTGTGAACTAGAATCAACAAAAATAACAAACCATGTGTGGTGTTACAAAATGTAATCCCAGCACTTAGGAGGCTGAAGCAGGTGGACGTTGAGTTTGAGGCCAGCTTGGGCTACACAGCAAGACTCTATCTCAAATTTCTCCCCCAAAAAAGCACTTACTAGAAACTTTCCTGAACATATCTAAATTGTGGAAAGAAAGTTGAAAAAATATGCCCAATCTTCTTCTTTCTCATATCACCAACATAACTGTACCATTGTTACCTGTGAATCAAGAAGATTTGTGAAATACCTTCCTCAAGGTCAGACAAGTGCTGGAGCCAAGAGTCAAACCTAGAATACCACTATAGTGGTACTCGTGATCATTTTTGGTGCTCAAATTTTTTCTATATTTAGGAAATTTGCAGATAGATTGCTCTTTTTGCATAGTATAAAATGAAATTATAGTAGACTAAGAATTATATTAGATCAGATATTTCATAAGCTCATTTTAATTTGAAGAGAGAGGCAGAGAGGGTATGAAAATGGATACGTGGTTTCCTGGACCTCCTCTCCACTCCCAGTGCTGTCATTCTGCCCACTCTGCCTGAAATAAAAATGTGAAATTGAAACTTGTGCCTGATAAAGGGAGCTCTTAGGCTTTCTTGAAGGATACTGACCTCACATTGTTGGCATGACCTGGCACAGGTTGTCAATGTGGTGCACACATTACCTGATGTGTGGACTTTGATGCTCAGTTTTATTTTTATTTTTGTTTTTGTTTTTGTTTTTTGGTTTTTGGGGGTTTTTTTACATGGAAAAAGCTCCCTAACATAGAAAGGAGACCTACCAACTGGCCAAGAATAATATGAGAAACAGTCTATGCTGGTCTCATTTACCTTGACACGTCACCTTTGTTGCCAGCAAAATTCTGCTCTCTTTAGCCTCACACCTTACTTAAAATGCCATACTATAAAGAAACTTTAAAAATTCAATGCCTTTACAAAATATCTAAATGCAACATCTCCTCAATTAATGTCCTTCCAGGTGAACTCTGTGAAGAATGTAATGCAAATAATGATCCTTCAAAGGAAATTTGTACAGCTAATTGCCTCCTGAACTTTCTTTACAGGAAATGCCAAGGAAATCATGAGAACTACTAGACAGCCTCACCAGCCATACCTTCCACCAGTGACCTCACCAGTGACCTCCACCAGCCTCACCAGTGACATACCTTCTCCTCCTCCTTGACAACAGGTGAGAGGCTGAGAATTGCAAGGGTCTTCCTGGGACCGAGTTACTACATGAAGGAAAGAACACTGATCTGAGAAATAATGGTCACTACTAACATGAACGGCTGGGATTTAGCTCAGAGGGTAGAGCGCTGCGCTGCAGTCTCTGAGGCCATGAGTTCAATTCCCAGCACCCCAAAAATGGGAGAAGGGCCTGGCAATCCACTGCCAAGGCAATCCCGAAGCACTCAGCCATTGAAAACCCTGTGAGGGATACCGACTCGACAGCACCTAACAACAACAACAACTAACATGAACAATGATAATAATGAGAGCTAAATTTATTGATTATGTACTATGTTCCAGATATCTTGCTAAGTGGTTTTACAGGGACTATCTCCTTTAGTTCTCTCAGACATCTTTTGAATTTGGCAAGTATAAAAATTTTACAGAGAAAGCATTTGGAGCTGAGAAAGCAAAAGCAATTCTCTTAAGGGTACATGGAGAGAAGTGATAGACGTAGAATTTGGACCAATATCTATCTTCAGCACCCTCACTATTTTTATTTTTGGTGCTGTGGATTGAACGTAGGACCTCATACATGTTAGGCAAGTGCTCTAACATTAAGCCACTAAGCTATACCTCCAGCTCCTCTAGTACTCTCACTCTTAATGAGAATGCCAGCATTTCCTGGATTTCAGTAATCACCTGTTTACCACTTTTACTCTTTTTATAGCAAATGCTTACAATCTACATAAATATTTCACTTGCATTTCTTAGATTTTTGGGTTGCATTTTAATTTACTAATCTCACATGACATCCTCACTACTGTGTTTAGGAAGTCTAATACTTTTTCTACAACTAAATCATTTTACATGAATAAGTATATTTTCAAAGAAAATTTCATGTCACTGCCATAAGTGGAAATCCATCATTGACTTTACCGTAAGATATATGTACATAAAATGTAATGTTAGTCTCCTCTTACCTCCAAAATAGTCCCCCTTTACTTTTACAATATATATGTATATATATGCATCTATATAATACTATGCCTATTAAAAGCTAGTGTCAGACCAGGTATAGTGGTGGACGCCTGTAATCTCAGTGACTCAGGAGGTGGAGGCAGGAGGATTGCAAGCTCGAGGCCAGAGGCAGCCCGTATAACTTAATGAGATCCTATCTCAAAATACAATGTAAAATTGAGCTGAGGGTATAGCTCAAGGGTTGAGCACTTGTGAAAAGCATGTCTGAAGTCCTGAGTTCAACTCCTCAGTACCAAAAAAAAAAAAAAAATCTAGTGTACATATGAGAGAAAAATGTGATATTTGTCTTTCTGTATCTGGTTTATGTCACTTAAAATGTTGGTCTCTAGTTCCATCCACTTCCTACAAATGGCATAATTTCATTCTTTATTGTTAAATAAAACTCCACTGTGTATATATACCACATTTGCTTTATTCAGTCATATATCGATAGACATCTAGCCTGATACCATATCTTGGCTATTATGTATAGTGCTGTGATGAACATGGTTGTACAGGTATCTGTGTGTATGCTGACTTAGATTTCTTTGGGCATATACCCAGGAGTGGTATAGCTGTATCACATGGTAGTTCTACTTTTAGTTTTTGGAGGAACCTCAATGCTGATTTCCATAGCGGCTGCACTAACTTACATTGCCACAGGCAGTGAACAAGTGCTCCTTTTTGACTACATCCGCACCAGTATTTCTTGTTTGCTTTGTTGAGGCTTAGCATTCTGACAGGGGGGAGATGGAATCTCGATGTACTTTTGATTTCCATTTCCCTGATGGCTAGGGAAGTTGAACATCTTTCATATATTTATTGAACATTTTTATTTCTTCTTTTGATAACAGTCTGCTGTCCATTTTTCGACTGGACAGTTTATTTTTTGGTACTTCATTTATTGAGCTCTTAATATAGTATAGATATTAATCCTCTGTCAGATATATAGGTGGCAAAGATTTTCTCCCATTCTATAGGATGCCTCTTTGCTCTGTTAATTGTCTCCTTTGCGGTGTAGAAGCTTTTTAATTACATGCAATCCCATTTGTTGATCCTTGCTATTGTTTCCTGAGCTGTTGGAGTCCTTTTCAGAAAATCCTTGCTGATGCCTATATCTTGAAGGGTTTTCCGAGCAGTTCTAGCAGTTTTGAAGTTTCAGGTCTTACATTAAGGTTTTTGACGCAGTTTGAATTGATTTTTATACAGAGTGAGAGATAGGGATCTAGTTTCACTCTTCTATATGTGAATAACCATAAGAACTCATTTGTGAATGTTTTCCTTACCACTTCAAGGTACACAGATTAATTAGTGATCTGGACATGGACCATGATAATTTCCTCTATATTTTCCTTTTCAGTATTGGGGTTTGAACTCAAGACCTTGCGCTTGCATGCTTTGCAAGTGCTGTACCACTGAGCTGCACCCTCAGCCCATTTTTTTACTTTTTGAGACAGGGTCTTGCTAAACTATGGAGGCTGCCTCTGGTCTCGAGCTTGCAATAGTCCTGCCTCCGCCTCCTAACTCGCTGGGATTACAGGCATGTGCCACCGCGTCTGGCTTCCTCTATATTTTTGAAAAACTTTTCACTATTTGGAGCACATAAGTTCTCAGTAACTGCTTGTCAAATAAATTTCCTTGGGTCTTTGTGAATTCTGTTCCTTTTTCCTGGGATGTCATTCCCTCAGCTTTGACAGCTGAGAAACATCAACTCATCCCTTAAACATGGTGTAAGTTCTCTGGACTCCATTAGAAATGTACTTGTTTCCTCCTGTCTGTTCCTGTCAGATAGTGCCCACATCCATAATATTGTTTTGAGTCTTATATCTATGGCTATGAACTTTTCAGTAGTGGTGATCTTTTTGAAAGTTCTTCGACTTTGACAGTACCTTTTATTAGATTAAATAGTGTCATGTGTTGGGTCTTTTTCAACCAGATTGGGAACTCCTGTGGTATATGTGTGCCATGTAATTGTTCAGCCACGAATCCTAGTCTTAGAGCCACAAAAAGCCTTTCCATAATCGCTAAGTTCTGGAAATTGAGAAAATAGTGAAGCTCTTCCTTCTCAGGTTTCAATCTGTGCATTCAAGGAGTTTATTATCTACTTTAAAGAATAAATATGGTTTTCACTATATGAGAGAAAGAACAAAACATTCAATATGACATTCTTTCTTAGTTAAACTGCACTCTCCAAAAAATATTTAGATGCAGAAATCAGCTGCAGACCTCTCATCAAATCCATTTTGCAGGAAATTCCATCTAAAGTTTGCCCAAACATTTTTTAGTTCATTATGATAGACATGCCTGCAGCCACAGCCCTGTGGCATCCGATCCCATCAGATCTCAGAAGCTAAGCAGGGTCGGTCCTGGTTAGTACTTGGATGGGAGACTGCCTGGGAACCCCAGGTGCTGTAGGCTTGGGAGACGGACCTGGCAATCCACACCCAAAAATCAATCCGCCATTGAAAACCCTATGAACAGCAGAGAAGCACTGATAATAGCGTTTCGCCTATTGTACATAGGGTCGCTATGAGTCAGATACCAACTCCCCGGCACCCAACAACAACCTGATAGGCATAAATTAGGGCTAGAGATAGTGTGTGCAGGAAGTGAAGGGAAGACAGTAGATAGGAAGTGGGCAAGATCATATTTGACCACCAATACACATCCACCCTTTTTTCTACCCTAGCAGGTGTCTCCACCCCACCACCACCTAGGGAAGACAGCCAAGAGAAAAAACCCTGCCAAACTCAGGTAATCAATATTCCTCAAAAGTCTTTAAGTTTCACAAAACTTTAAAAATTTACTCAAGCTCAATTACCTCATTCTATGCAACCAATATTGTTCAGAAACCAAAGTCAGAAAAGGATATCACAGGAAAAGCCTACTACAGAATAATAACCTTTATGCTTATACATGAAAATTTCTTCGACAAAATCAAAAGCAAAGTCTGGTAGAAGGTGTTTTTGAAATGCTCCAATTATGTGCTATCTAGCAGAAACATACTTTACTATCAAAAACACAAATAGTTTGAAAATAAAAGGATAGGAAGGGTATTCTATGTAAACAATAATGAAAAGAGAGCTGGAGTGACTCTACTAAATAGGCTTTGAGATGAAAATATACTTTAAAACATATTCTAACACAAAAGTTATGTTTAGGTAGTAAAGGATATTTTATCATGACAAAATGCCCAATCCATCAAGAAGACATGATCATTAAAATATAAATACGAACATAACAATAGTGCCCTATATATGATGCATGAAGCAAAAACTGACATAATTCAAGGGAGGAAGAAGCAATTTAACAATAATAATTGGAGAATTCAATATCTTATTTTTAATGATATCAGAATAATTAGATAAACCATAGTAAGGAAATAGAGCACATTAACAACATCATATAAAATCCCTAGAATTAACAGACATCTATAGAATATTCCACTTGACAGCAGCAGAATACACCTTCACCTCAAGTGAGTATAGTCCAGGATAGATCACATGTCATGCCATTAAACATCCTTCAATAAATTTTGAAAAGAATGCCAAGCACAGTGGAGCATGCCTGTAATCCCAGCGGCTCAGGAGGCAGAGGCAGGAGGATAGCAAGTTCAAGACCAGAGGCAGTCTGTGTAACTTAGCAAGACCCTGTCTCAAAAAGTTAAAAAAAAAAAAAAAAAAAAAAAAAAAAAAAAAAAAAAAAAAAAAAAAAAAAAAAAAAAAAAAAAAGAAAAGAAAAGAAAAAAGAAAAAAAACAAGAAAAAAAATGGCCTGGGGGTGCAGCTCAGTGGTCCAGCACTTGCAAATTATGCAGACGGGAGGCCCTGGGTTCAACCCCCAGTACCACAAAAAATTTTTTTGAAAAGAATAAAATCATTCAAGTTATGATTTCCAAATACAATTAAATGGTATTAGGAATCAACAACAAAATGAAGTGAGATGACTCAAAATTATGTGGAAGTTAAACAACACACTCTTAAATAACAAATTGGTGAAAACAGAAATCCCAGAGGAAACCATAAAATATTTTGATATGAGTAAAATAAGCAAAAGATCCCACACCTCATAGAATGTGGCTGAAGTAGTTCTTAGAAGCAAATGTATAGCTATAAATACATTCATTAACAAAGCAGAAAGTTCTCAAACACTTAGACTGATTTTTATGTTAAGACACTGGGAAAAGAAGGATAAACCAAGCCAAAGCAACCAAAATGAAGGAAATAAGGAATATTACAGTGAATGTAAAGGCAAAGGAAATAGAAAATCGTAGAGAAATCAACAAAACATGAAGCTGGTTCTTTGAAAATATCAACAAAATTTGTAAACCTTTAGCTAGATTAAGAAAACTAGAAAAGATGTAAGTTATAAATTTCAGAAATGCAAAATGGGATATTAATGCAACTTATAGAAATAAAATGATGTGGGAGAATAGTATGAAATGGACAAATTTGAGAAAGACATAAACTGCTGAAATTGCCTTAAAGAGTAATAGAAAATCCAATTAGATTTACAGCAAGTAAAGGCACTGAATTAATAATAAATATAGTTCCATGAGGAAAAGCCCAAGCATAATTAGTGAAACATTCTACATATTTAAAGAAGACTTAACACCAAAGCTCACATGAGTGCCCCACAAAATAGAAGAGGAGACGCTTCCCAACTAATTCTATGAGTCGTGATTTAACCAAATCCCAAAATCAGAGAAAGCATCAGAAGAAAATAAAAATATCATCATACATCAACATTCTTTATGAATACAGGCACAAAAATTCCCCACAAATTACACAGGTACTGAATCTAGTCACACACACACACACACACACACACACACACACACAGAGAGAGAGAGAGAGAGAGAAAGAGAGAGAGAGAGAGAGAGAGAGAGAGAGAGAGATTATACAGAAGGATGAAGAGAGATCTACTCCAGAAGTGTAAGGTTGCTTCACCACACACAAAAATTAATGTAGTCAGGCATGACAGTCCACACTTGTTGCTGCCTTCCCAGCAACTTGGAAGGCAGAGGCAGGATGATTGCAAGTTTGAGGCCAGAGGCAGCCTGAGTAACTTGGCAAGACCCTGTCTCAAAGTGAAAAGTAAAAATTGGGCTCAGAGTACAGCTCGATGGGAGAGCACTTGCTATGTAAGACTCCTAGTTCAACCCCCAAGCACCACAAAAAAAATCAATGTAATGCTCTATAGTAATTCATATTATCATTTCAGTTAACACAGGAAATTATTTTATAAATCCAAACGCATTTCATGAGCTCTTTTTCAGCACTGGGAGGTTGAACCTAGGGTCTTGCCCATGATAGGCACGTGCTGTACCACTGTACTTTTTATCTTTTATTTTGACAGAGTCTCAATAAGTTCTACATGCTGCCTCTGGTCTTGTACTTGCAATCCTCCTGCCTCATTTTCTCCAGTAGCTGGAATTACAGATGTGTGCCACAGGACCCAGAGCTTTTCATGATTTCTATATATAAAAAAGAATGAATCCAATCACTCAGGAGGCTGAGGCAGAACCATCACGAGTTGAGGGTACAAAGCAAGACCCTGTCTCAGAAAACAAATGAGCAAACAGACAAAAGCCAAAAACAATGAAGAAACTAGGAAAAGAATAACATTTCCTCAACTTGCTAAAGAGATTTTACTAAAAACCCACGAGTGCCATCAGTCGTAACAGTGAAACGCTGAAAATGTTTGTCCTTGACAAGCAACAATGTGTACTCTCACCACTTCTATTCAACATTGTATTGAGCTTCTAGCTAACACACTTAGGCAGAAAAAGAAAAAAAAATGATCTCCAAATTAGAAAAGAATTAGTAAAACTATCTTGATTCACAGTTGACAGGATCTTGTATATAAAAAACGCATTGGAAACCAGAAAAGAAAATAATGTTAGACCTAATAATTTAGTTTAGCAAGTTTGCAATATAAAAAATGTGCTAGATTTGGATATCTGCCTGCAGTCGTAGCCCTGTGGCATCCAATCCTGTCAGATCTCAGAAGCTAAGCAGGGTCAGGCCTGGTTAGTACTTGGATGGGAGACCACCTGGGAAAACCAGATACTGTAGGCTTGGGAGAAGGACCTGGCAACCTGCTCCCAAAAAAACAATCCTTTATTGAAAACCCTATGAACAGCAGGGAAGCACTGACAAAGTGTTTCGCCTATTGTACATAGGATCGCTATGAGTCAGGTAACAACTCAATGGCACCTAGCAACAACAAATGTTTGTGTACACTAGTACCAAATAATAAAAAAAAAGAGTTTTTCTTTTCTTTCATTCTTTTTTTTTTCTTTTTCTTTTTTTTTTTTTTTTGCAATACTCGGGGGTTGAACCCAGGGCCTCACATGCTCTGCAAGTCTTCTACCACTGAACCTCACTCTCCAGCCTCTTTTTAATTTTTTATTTTAAGACAGGTCTTGCTAAGCTGCACAGGCTGCCTCTGGCCTTGAACTCAAGATCTTCCAACCTCAGCTGGCATTACAGGTGTGTTGCTTGGCACCTGACCCACCTCAAAAAGAAAATTAAACAACAGTACCATTTATAACAGCATCTGAAGGAATAAAGTCTGCAGCCATGGCATCCTGGCATCAGAACCCACTTGATCTCAGAAGCTAACCAGGGTTGACCTGGTTAGTCCTTGGATGGGAGACCGCCTGGGAATACAAGGTGCTGCAGGCTAGGGAGAAGGACCTGGCAATCCACTCCTGAGACAGCCCACCACTGAAAACCCTGTGAAGAAGAAAGAAGCCCTGACAATAGTGCCGGGCATAACACAGTGTCAGGGAGTGTTTTGTTCTGTTGTACAGAGAGTCACTATGAGTCAGATCCAACTCAACAGCAAACTAACCACCTCCACCAAAGGAATTAAATACTTATAAATAAATTTAACTAAAGAATTGCAATACTTTTACACTGAAAAGTATAAAACATTGTTGAAAGTGATTAAGGTATATTTAAATAAATGTAAAGTTAACTCTTATTCGTGGATGGGAAAACTGTATGTGATTAAAATGATAATGCTCCATTAAGTTATCTACTGATACAACGTAATCCCTCATAAAAATTGAAACAGACATTTTTGCCAAATTGCCAAGCTGATCCTAAACTTCCCATGGAACTGCAAAGGACCTAGAAAGCCAAAAACAATTTTGAAAAAGAGCAAAGATGGAGGATTCACACTGCCCAGTTTCAAAATTACTACAAAGTGACACTAGTCAAGATGTACTCTTGGTATAAATAGAAGGACATATATGAGTGTAATGAAAATCAAAATTCCATAAGTAAATCTTTACTTTTAAAGTTAGTTGATTTTTGATAACCACATCAAGACAACTGAAAGGGGGGGGATTTTCAACAAATGCTACTAAGACAACTGGACATGCATGCACAAAAGAATGGACAACCATCTCTCACTATGCCAAAAAATATATCTCTAAAACAAAAAACTATAAAACACTTAGAAGAAAACCTTTCATTTAATCTTCAGGACCATGAAAGAGACAGTAGTTTCTTAGGTGTGGTACCCAAATCACAAGTGCCAAAATCATCAGTTTTACTTCTTTAAAATGAAAATCTTTGTGCTTCTAGGCCCATGACCAGGTACAAGAAAGACAACCCATGGGATGGGAGAAAATATTTGCAAATCATATGACTTTGTCTGCAATACGTAAAGAACACTTGTAATTGCACGATTAAAAAAGATAAATTACCCAAATAAAAATAGGCAAATCATTTTAATAGGCATTACCTCAAAGAAGATATATGAATGGTCAATAAGTATAAGAAAAGATTCTGAATAGCATTAGTTATTAGGGAAATGCAAATAAAAATCACACTAGGATACTACTTTTCACTCAGTAGGACTGCTAAAATAAAAAATACGGACAATAGCAAATGTTGTGAGGAATGTGGAGAAATTGGAATCATAGTAGAATTCTTATGAGATCATAAATTGGTTCAGTCACTTTGGAAAAGCGTTTAGCAACTCCTAAAAAATTTAAACATAGGGTTGGGTTGTCGTTCTCCCAACAGTTATATTGTAGATAACTACCCAAAGCAAACTGAAAAAAAAAAAGTCATGTATAAACCTGTACAGTAGTGTCCAAAACATCTATATTCATAATAGACAACAGTAGAAACAATCCATATGTCTATCAATTAATGAATGGGTAAACAAAATATGGTATATCCATACAATGGACTATCGAGCAGTTAAAGGAATTATATATGGATATATGCTACACATTCAATTATCTAAAAAAGCATGTAGGGAAAGAAGATAGTTTTTTTAAAGCTGCCCATTTGATGGTCATATTTATATGAACTACTTATCGTATACAAAATCAGAGAACCAGAAAATAGAGTGTAGCTTTTTGGAGGCTAGAGGAAAGGAATTAATTAGAAATCACCTAAACACATACAGAGTTTCTCTTTCACAAAATTACTTTGTGTTGATAGTCATACAACTTTGTCTTATTTTATTTTATGGTGGTAAGAGCATTTAGCATGAGACTTACTCTCTTAACGTTTTCCATGCAAAACACAATTCTGTTAACTATAGGCACGCCATTGCATAGAAGATCTCTAGCATTTATGCATCTTACACATACTTCTCAGTCCAGACCCTAGTAGCTGACGTTCTATTTCTATAAGATTTAACAATTTTAAATACCTCAAATAAGTGGAATGATTATGGAAGTAGTGATTCTGTAATTGGCTTATTTTACTTAGCATTATGTCTTCCAGGTTCATCTATGTTATCCCATATGGCAGGATATCCTTCCTTTTAAAGCTAAGTAATATTCTACTGTATGTATATACCACATTTTCATTATCTGTTCATCTGCTAGTGGACATTGAGGTTTGTTCTGCATAGTTTCTATACTATCCTAGATATTAGGAATAATGCTGCAATGACGATGGAAATGCACCTATCTCTTCAAGATCCTGATTTCAATTCTTTTGGCTATACACCCAAAAGTATTGGGTTGATAGATGATATGGAAGTTCAATTTTTAATTGTCCAAGGAACCATCACACTGCATTCCATAGTGCCTGCAACAGTATACATTGCCACCAACAGCGTACGAGGGTTCCAATTTTTCCATATCTTCTCCAACACTTGAGATCTTTTGCTTTTTTTCCTAATGACCATCCTAACAGGAGTAAGGAGATATCTCATTCTGGTTTTGATTTGCATTTCTCTGATGATTAGTGACAATGAGCATCTTTTAATATACCCAGTGACCATTTGTATGTCTCCTTTGGAGAAATGTTTATTTTAACACTTCACCCTTTCAGAAAAGTGAATTGTAGGAGATTTTTGTATATTTTGGATACGAATCCCTTATTATATATATTGTTTGAAATACTTTTCCAAATATCTAGAAGAAAACATGGTCAAACTTGCATGACATTAGGCTAGACAATTCTTGACTATAACAGAAAAGCACAAGCAAGAAAAGTAAAATTAGGCAAGCAGGACGACATCAAAGTGAAAAGATTCTGCAATGTAGTTCAGTAGCAGAGTGATTCTCTAGCATGTGTGAGTCCATGAGTCCGTCCCCAGCACCACAAATAGAGTTCCTTCAAAGCAAATGAAATAATCAGCACAGCGAAAAAGGCATCCTACACAATGGGAGTTGTACAACTATTTGAACATACTAAACACCACTGCCCTGCACACTTTAAAAGAATGAGTTTTGTGGTAGTTGAATGGTGTCTCATTTTAAATGAAGGAAAAAGAATGTTAAGGAATACAAAATGTTCAGAGTTCATCCCTAAATTAACATACCTATACACATGCAAATACACAAGGATCAAGCTTCTATTTGGAAATTAAATGTGTCAGGGGGCTACAAAAGGAATCTCTGCCAGAGTAGCAATGCTGCAAACAATGCCAAAATAAGAGTATTTCTTAGGAATAAGTTTCATGATTGCTTTTATTTCTCATGCTTCCAGGGACTCTGCTTGCTTTGCTATCCTGTTTACATACCCTAATATTAACTAAATGTGCACCTTAATGTCCTTGCATAAGATTTCTTTGTAGTTGAGCAATCCTGAGTCTTTTTCTGTTGTTTGAAACCAAACACTAGTTGATACAGGAGGTGGCAGACGTAGGTGTTATTGACATTCATAAAAGGGAAAAGAAATTTCTCAGATAAAAAAATGTAGAAAAGAAAGAAATGAGAGCCCAAAGCCACAACCTGGAGCACATGAACATGTAGAGAAGTGTGGAAGAAGGATGTACTCACACAATCCAGAAGATTTCAAGACAGAAGACATAGGGAGCATACTCAATGTTACTCAGAAGGCAAGCAAGCCAGAGGAATAACGTTTTGATTTTACATCAAAGTTACTAGAGATTATGAAAAAACATGTCTAGAGGACAGAAAGTGATGCAAGATATTGGAGATCTACATGGGGATGAGGAAGTGGTGACAACACGTTAAACAACCCATCAGAAAACGTTTGCAATGAAGGTGCAACAATAGGCGGGACAATAACAGGCAGGGAAGTGTCAAAGGAATGTATTCATAAAAACCGGAGGACAGTGAAACATAAGTGCATGCTAATGGACATAACCAGTAGGGTGTGAGAATTTGAAGGTGCAAGAGTAACAGTGATTACCTGAAGAAGTTAAAATTTTAATGCCTCAGAGTAGATCAATTGGAAATGCTGTTGCGATAAAATTGTGACCATCATTCCCACAATTTATACTCTTAGAGAAAGACATGCTGATAATCTACATTCTCTGTGGATGGTCAAAATGCAAATGAAGAGCTGGCAAGGCAAACATGCACAGAGAATGAGGGAATGAGGTCTGAAAGCCCATGAGATCCCAGAATGCCTAATGGAAGTGAATCTAGATCGACAAAGTCAGATTTTGAGAAATGTATCGGGGAGAGGTTATTGTGTGTCACTCATAGATCTCATGTGTGTGTATGTGTGTGCATGCATGTGTCCATTTGCTCAGAGGTACGTGGAGATGTGCATAGACTCCATTGTTAAGAAAAAAGTAATCACTATGATGAAGTAGATTAATGGAGGAATCTTTCCTCTTTGCAGGGGGAGACAAAGGTGGATCTCAAGATAGAGAAGAAAGCTTTGAACAGAGATGAACTCAGAATGGAATCTCCTAGAATCTCTTCATGGTAGTAAGCAAGAGAAGAGCAATTCTGCTTGGATTCTAGGGATGTTCATAGGTATGGATCAGTTCCTACTTGTTCTGTTTCACATTATAAGTCCTCCTAGTCGCTCTTTCTTTACTGTGCACTGAGGTCTATTACTCATATACAGTCTGCAGACTCAGCAGTGGAGCTTGGGGGGATTTAAGAAACAGAGCAGTCAGGGTAAGCATTGCCTCCTTGCATTACCATGCCCATCTGGTGCTTCTTCAAGGGCAACGTCCTGGTCATACAGGCAGACAGCAGCAACCACTTGGATCCAGAGTCCCGTAGTAGGGATGTGAAACATGCAGGAGTCACTGGCGGGTGGATGCTCAGTGGTGGACATGAAGCAAACATCCATTACACAGATTGGATACCTGGCTCCAAAAGAACGCAGAGGTCAGCAAGACAGGAAGCCTTTTGTGATTCCTTTCAATGTAGGGCGTGTCTAAGGATGGGGATCGCTCAATTAGAGTGAAGATGAGGTTACTTGGAGTTTTTACCACCCAGAGATTCCAGGACAAAGGAGAAAACAGTGGGCAGCTGAGTATCAGGAAATGAGAATGTTGCTGGACGAATGGACTTCCAGAGATGCACTGGAATAACGAGAGTGAAAGGAAGAGGGGGTTGTGACCTATGCCAAGCTTTTATGTTGTCTCTTCTGACAAATTCAGGCTGTGAGACCTCTCAGGTCCTGCCTGGCCCCAGGTGTGGTCCACCCTCTAGAACAGGGAGCTAAGACCAAGGAGATAGTGGTCTGCTCAGGAGAGGGGGTCAGGGAGGAGACCCTGAATCAGTCTGTCTGTTTTCCAAAATCAAGAGACTAGCAGAAACCTCCCTCCTCTCCATCTACCCAAAGCTTAGTAGAAGAGGGTGGGCAGGTAGCAAGAGCCTCACAAACTCTTCCCAGGGTCTGGGCACAGGTCTCTGAGGTCACAGCGAGGAAGGAGTGGGTTGTCCAGCATGACTCCACTAGTAAGGTTTGTAGAACGTGTCTGGGAACAGAATTTCTGAAATTGGGTAGCACTTAGTTTTGTTCCAGAAAATTGAGCCTACTGAAAAACCTTGCAATTATCACAGAACCTAGAGGGCGGGGACCAAGAGGGAGTGATTTGGGGGGTAGCAAGAATCCTAGATGCCACAGTCATGGTTTGGAGGTAGAACAAATTGTAGGTAAGAAGGAGGCCAGGGGAGAAGGAAGACTCAGACTTCGTCTCCAAACCATGCCGGTGGAGCGTGACGATGTAGAAATTCCTCTTGGATCTCTGTACTATTCTGTCCTCCCCCACCAAGAAGCAAGGGGACAGTGGGTCAGAACTAAATGGAATGTCCCTTTTTCTTCCTGAATGGGGGCTTCTGTACCTCAGAGGAGCACGCACAGAGCACGCACATTTCTCTGCGTGTCCCTTTGTCTCATCCTTAGTCCCTAGACCATTAGCTCCCGTTGCCATGGGAACTGAAGCTGAGTGTCTGATGCATTCATGGGGCTGTGGGAGAAAAGCAGAACTGGTCCTTGAAATAAAGGCCCTTGTGAGCAGAGATTTCAGCAAAGCACTCGCATGGAAAGAACTCCCGATTTTTAAAGATATATTGATCCCTGAGACTATTGTTATGTGCCCCTACCCTCTCTCTCTCTCACTCTTTCATAAACACACACACACACACACACACACACACACACACACACACACACACACACACACACACACACACACACACACACACACACACACACACACACACACACACACAGGAACACATGTACCTGCAAACAGCCTCCCTTCCCCTCCCTCACCAGCTTCATCCTGAGCAGATTTTTATGGTGCGTCACACTGCCTAGCCCATAGGATTCCTGTAGCTGAGGCTGTGGTATGAGCATGAAAAGTGTGGGGATTTATATGGACTTGAGCAGTTGGTGGCAGGAGGCGCCTCTGAAACTGGCTTTCTGCAACCATACTGGCAGAGGAAGAGAGAGAAGGTACCGAACTCAGCCTGGACTGAGGTACCCTTGAGGTATGGCAAGCATCCCTGTTGGCACAGAAGGCCCTGGTGTGACACACACAGCAGGGCAGGAGGCATCCTGTGACCTCTCACTCTTGGTTTCTCCCTCTCCTCCCTCTCAGATGGTCCGTATAAGGAGCCCTAGGCCACACCTGAGATGGCAGGTCCTGTTTTTAGATGCAAAGAAGGGCTCCCCAAATCTGGCAGAGCACTTCTCTTTATCCTTCTCCCTCACCACTCCCTTTACTCTGCCCCGGCTCTGAGTCTATGCTCCTTTATGACCCTTTGGATAGGGACGAACCTCCCTGTCTCTTTCTCACTGCTCCCACATCCATTTTCACGGAACCCCTTGCACTGTCCTCTCTTCTCACCTCATCTCCATTGTGACTCCTCATCGTCCTTCTCTGGCTCCTCCCTCTGTCTCTCCTGCATTGTCCTTCAGCTCCTCTTCCCTCCGTTTCCTCCTATTCCTGGCTGCCTCTTTACTTTCTCACTCTTGTCCTCCATTGTCGCCCACCACTGTTCTCTCTCCTCCTTTTCTCTATGCGTTTACCTCTTCTCACGCCCCTCCCCTTCCAGTACCTTGGCACTTATGAAGTGAAAGCTAATTCATTCCTTTAGTTTTGATGGGCCTAATATGGGCCACGTGTTTTTAGCCTTGTAGGGCAGTACCCAGAAATGTTGTTTTGGGCACAATTGCTCCAATGAAAATTACCAAACAGTATATGGGGGAAAAATGACGGGGAGCTATGAAGGTAAGTAATAGGAGAACTAATTTCCATGGTGGGCTCAGTGAAGACAATGCTACGGACATTCATTTTTCTTCCGCCCAGCTCCCTCTCATTGCCTCTAGGTAACTAGCTCCATGTCGTGTGGGGGCCACTGTCCTCGTCCATCTTTTGCAGCAAGATGGATTCTCAGTCATGGGGTCCTGCCCTTCACTAGTGCAGGTGTAAACGTGGGGTCCCGCTGGGTGCCCACTTCCTGCAGTCTGACTAAGCAACAGACCGAAAGAGCTGAAGAGAAGTTTCAAGTCGTCAGTGGACCCTCGTCCTTCTGTATGTCCCCGAGAGTCACCTTAGTTCGTGTAGTTCATTCATACATTCTGTTTCTCACCTCCCTTTGTCCCTTCCTTCCTCTCCTCCCTCCCAACTAGTTGAATCCTTTTCTATAAGACTTAAGCCCACAAAGAAAAAGATATAGGGTGAAGAGACAACAGTCATAAAAAGTATTAGAAGGGGGAAAGGAGGCAAAGGAGTGCTATATGATGAGCTGACGTAAGAGAGCTGGACCTCAAGCCAGCAGTGAGGGAAGCTCAGAATCATGGATCTGGAATGCTTCTTACCAGGTGTGGCTGGCTGCTCTTCTGGCATGTTGGTGGGAGGGGAAGCTGTAAATGGCATGAGGACTCTGAACCATATTTGGACATGCCATTCACACACTCATATCCCTTATCCACCTCCTGTATCTTCATACATTGTTCTTCCTCAGCTCTATGTATTTCAGAACAAATATAATCCCTGTAGGGGATGAACTAGCAGGCTTCTGGACATAGAACTCTAGGCTCAGTTGAAGGAACAGCCCAACCCAACACAGGGATTGCAGATAAGGTTGAGTGCGACCTTCATTCCCCATCCTCACTATCACTCATCGTCCAGATCGCTGGCACCTAGCCTGTTTCCACAGACGCAGGGGATAATTTTCTGGGTACTCTAATCTTCTCAAGAGAGGACACATGGCAATATTGGCAGGTCAAATCGCCCAAGTTGCCTTTATGAGTCAGCTTAAAGAATTTTCTAATGACCACGTGACTTTTTCATAGAGCCATGGTTATGCAGGGGGATATTTTCAAATTTAAAAACATATAGGTTGCTGGTCACCATCACACATGCCTGTAATCCCAGCAACTCAGGAGGCTGAGGCAAGAGGATAACGAGTTGGAGGCCAGGGGCAGCCTGAGCAATTTAGTGATACCATGCCTCAAGAACAAAGAAAGACAGAGAGAGAGAGAGAGAGAGAGAGAGAGAGAGAGAGAGAGGGAGAGACAGACAGATAGACAGACAAAGAGAGGGAAGGAGGGAGGGGAAGGATGGAAGGAAGGAAGGATGCTGCCTCTTTTCTCAAACTTGTGATCCTTCTGCCTCTACCTCCTATGTCAGTAGGATTACCTTAGTGTGCCACAGCCCACTGCTCACTTTGTGAATTTTCATGGAATACCATACTAAAAACTGGATTTGCACACATGAATGTACCAGTCAGTGAATTGTTATATCACACACATCAGTCATTTAAATCAGCCTTATGAAACTGAGTATTGCTGGCAATCCAAAAGCACACTCATGCCTTTCCTCAGTCACCACCTCCCTGTCGTGTGGGGGCCGCTGTCCTCGTCCATTTTTTGCAACAAGATGGATTCTCAGTCATGGGGTCCTGCCCTCCATTAGTCCAAGTGTAAATGCGGGGTCCCAGCAATTTGACTCTTTAACACTTTCATTTTGTTTCTGTGTGAATTTTAGTACACATACTCAGTATGGTCAATGCAGTGCACATTTTTATAATCTGATTTCCTTTGGCAATGCCATGCTCTTAATTATCACGGTTCCTTTTTGTTTCATGTGTAGCTGTAGTTCATTGGTTTTCACTACTGAATACGATTTGATCATATGAATACATCACAAATCATTCCGGTAGTTTCCAGTATTGGAGTATGACTGATGTCATTATGGAAAACATCACATACATGTCCTTTTTTTACAATCTGTATGCATTTAACGCTGTAGTCCTTGGACCAGTTTTATTACATCTCTCCCCTTCTTTTACTGTACGTGGTGATCATGGATACCTCCAGGTCTTTTGTCTGGCCTCAGGGAGAAGGCGTTGAACATTTCGCCATCAAGTGTAGTGGGTTCTGTAGGTATTTAAGATACTCTGGCTGGATTAACAGAAATCCCTTTTAGTCCCAGTTGGCTGAACTCATAACTGAATGTTCATCTTTTTTAAAGTCAATGTTTTTTTTCTGGGCTTCTAAAGGAAATATTTTCTTTCTTTCTCCTTAATACATTACTTCGGTGAGATACATTGAGTTTTCAAGGGCTGAACCACTTTATTCCTACAGTGTTTTTGACTTGTTTGTGATCTATCTTCCCTGAAAGATATATAGCTGGCTTGCTTTGGTACTGCTTTATTGAAGATCCTTCCATCTGCACTTACATGAAAGGCAGGGCTGTCCATTGAATTTGTTATCATGATCTTGTAAAGTTTTAGCCACATAGAATGAGAAGTATGTTCTCTCTGTCCTTTTTTTTTTTTCCAGCATGTAAGGTTTACTTACATTCTTTGAACCCAAGGTATTTTGCAGGATTGATTTTTGGCGCTACCTGGGCCTAGTGGATGTTTGTGTGGTCGTGTGCTTGTTTTTTGTTTTCATTTTGAGACAGGGTTTCTCTGTGTAGCCCAGGCTGCCTGAAACTCACCATGTAGCCCTGGCTGGCTTTGAACTCACCATCCTTCTGCCTCAGACTCTTGAGGGCTGGGATTATAATGTGCACTACCACAGCAGTGCTTGTGCCTTTTTCCAGACTCCACTCATTCAGTATTTATGGACAATTCTGATGTTTCCTTTGGTTTTGTCATTTCCACATGTTTTATTGAAAGTTGTACAGTCTAAATTTTCAAATTCCATGGCACACAATTGTTCGTGATTTGGTCTAACAAATGCTTAGCTATCATTGCTGTCCATAGCCATGTCTCATCATTCATTCCAGGCACTGGCAATTTCATGATTTCTCTCTGTTTTCTGGAGACCCACAGAAGGTGAGACTGAATTGTGTCCTTTTGCCAAAGAACCAGTTTTGTCTGTAGGGTTTTATCTTTGATTTTCTGCTTTTATCCTCACTTCATTTCCTCTGCTTTCTTTAGGCTTCGTTGGTGCTCTATTCAATTTTGACAGAGATGCATGAGTCCTTATCTTTTTGCCTTTCTTCTTTAGGTAATATGTAGTTGTGATAGGGATCTTGTAATTTTTTTATTACTATTCAGTTCAAAAGACTGTTTTGTTTTGTTTTTTTTTTTAATTAACAATTTCTGGTTTGAGCTGAGGGTTGTCTACAAAGATGTTTCTTAACTTGGGAGTATAGTGAGGGTACCTTATATTTCTTTTTGTTTTTGATTGTTCTGGCTGGAATTTCTAGTACTACATTGAGAAGAAATGGCAAGCGCAGGCCTCCCTGCCTGCTTTCTGATTGTAGAGGAAAAGCTTTCACCCTTTTGCCACTGACTATAATGTTCACGTGGGTTATTCAAACATCACTTCTTATCATTTTGAGGTAGCTTCCTGGTACTCCCAGTGTGTCAAGTGTTTTCACCATGAAATCATGCTGAATTTGTCAGGATCTTTTACTGTATTTATTGAGATGATCATGTGGGTTGTTTTCCTTCATTTTGTTGATGTGGTATATGCCATTCGTTGATTTTCACAGGAAAAAATCTTCCTGGCATTCCCCAGATAAATCCCACTTGGTTGTGGGTTTTTGATGAGCTATTGAACATGGTTTGCTGAGCTTTTCTTGAGTATTTTTCACAGACATTCTAACAGGATATTAGTTTTTCTTTCTGGTGATCTCTCTGTGTGACTTGGAATGTGGGTAACGCTGGCCTCCTGAGATGATTTGCTTGTGTTCCGTCCCTATCGATTTTAGGACAGACTGAGGAGGGTTGGTGGCAATTGACTGTACAGTTCATAGAGTTCTCCAGAGAAGGCATCTGCTCCTGGACTTTTATATGCAGGGATCTTTGTTACTACGGATTCAGTCTCCTACTGAGGTATAGGTCTGTTCAGACTTTTAATTTTTTCATGAGTCAGTCTTGGTAGGTTGTATGCTTCTCAGAATTTGCCCATTTCTTCTAGGTTATCTAAACTGTTGATGAATAATTATTCATAGTGTTCTCTTAAAGTCTTTTTGTTTGGGCAGCAACAATGGTAAAGTCCTGTCTTTCATTCCGAGTTCTTCTTTTCCTACTTAGTCTAATAAAGAGTTTGCCAATTATGCTGCTCTTTTCCAAAAATCCAGGTCTCTGTTTCATTGAGTTCTTCCATTGTTTTGACGTTCTCTACTTCCTTTCTTTTTGCCCTAAACTTCACTGCTTCCTGCCTTGTCATTTGGGGTTTAATTTGTTCTTTCATTTTTGCCTGCTTCTTGGTACCTAAAGTTAGGCTGTTGATTTGAGCTTATTTTTCTGTTGAATGTGAGCATTTACCACTCCCCTCTTCCCACCTTATATGGCATTCCTAGCATCTCCTAAGTTAGGGTCTATTGTGATTTTGCTTTCATTTGTGTCAAGATGCTTTCTAAGTTCCCTTGTGTTTCCCCCCCCACCCCCACCCCTTTGGCCCATCAGCTATTTAAGGGGATATTGGCTAATTCCCACATTTTTGTTAATTTCCCAATTATCCTTCTGGAAATGGTTTCTAGTTTCACTTTGCTATGGTCAGTGAGATATTTGATATGATCTCAATCTTAAATTTCTTCAGATCCTGAAGGTAAACAGAAAAGCTAAAATGTAAAACTTCTGGTAGTGAGTTACAATGAAGTCTGGTTGAAGCCTTGCTGTAGTCAAAGGATTCACTTGTATTATTCAGAAAGTAACACACAGACACACACACATACACACACACACACGCACGCACCCACCTGTGAGCGCGCGCTCACACACGCACACACACACACACACACACACACACACACACACAGACACACACACAGAGGTAACTAGGTTTCTTCAAATTTAGCAATGCTGCACCGGGTCATTAGGATAATGAAAAGGCAAACATGGGGTATGAGAAAAATCTCTGCAATATGTACACCAGACAAAGAAAAAGTATGCAAAACATACAAAGACCTCATCATTTATGAAGACTACCCGATAGTAAATGGGTAAAACATGTGAGCCTACCTTCACACGCACGTGAGAAAGGAAACACAAATGGCCAACAGAAGATGCTAGCCAGGCTCACTAACTAAGGCAGTCACAAAGCTGGGTCAGAGACCTGAGGCAAGTCACGTCCCTCCACTGGCTGTGATTTGTCCCATCGATGTTGATGGTGACAGTGGACAGGAACCATGACCATCAGTTGACGGTGAAGTAGGTTTAGGCACACGTGTCCTGCTGGGCAGGAGAGGGGTCTCAGGAGAGACGGTGGAGCAGGAGAGTACTTGGCCCCTGGACGCTGTGAGCCCCTCTGTGGCAGCAGCAACAGTTGGCAAGAGGCAGAGCAGGCCTCCTGTCCCAGGTCTTGAGTTGGAATCCTCACACTGCCACGTCTTGGCCCTGTGACTTCAGATGAGTGGCATCCCTCCCAGAACATCAGGCTCCTCACGTGTGGAATTGGCCTAACCAGCCTCGCCTTTCTGGGGTCCAGGAAATGAAACAGGCTCAGACAAGAAATTAAATGTGGTTATTCAGAACAACTTTCTGTGTTATTGTCGACTGTTGTAAACCAGAGAATTGACCAATGCTTGTTAATGAACAAGTGGAGGAAGAATCAGACTGAGCGGGCCAGGGCTGGGGAAGAGGCTGTGGGAGTGGTCAAATGTGCCTACCACGGCAGTAGACCTGGCACGTGGACAGGTCTCACGTAACACTGGCCAGTGCAAATCTTGTGTCTTTGGGGCGGGATGTCTATGGAAGGTCTTGCCTGGGAAAGGAGGGCAGCGTATCTTGGTGTCCTGTTGATGCTGACAGTGAGGAGGTGAGATCTCCAGGTGGCCTCTCTGACCTTTCCATGGGATCCATGGTCAGCCCACCTTTCCCAAGGCCATCTTCTTATGCACTCGCAGCCAGCGTGGCTGCTCCCTTTCTCTCTGCCCACCCTGCTCTCAGCACTTCCCCTTGCAGACTGCAAGGCTTGGGCCGCTAGAGGGGTCCGTGCTTGGAAGGAGAGGTGGAAAGGGAAGTGCCCAGCAAGCCTGGAGCCCCTGGGGTGGTTGCTCTGCCTGGCATTGTGTCCCTTGGGGGCTGCTTCCTCCTCCACTCCAGATGAGCTGCCCTGCCTCAAGTGCCCTCTGCACCTAGTTGCTCAAAATCATACGTGGGGCTTATGGTGTGTGCCCACACCCTGATTCCAGAAAAGCCGCATGCGTGCTGTTTGCGAGCATCCCAGGAGGTCCCAGTCACCTTGTGTGTCACTCATCATTCCAGACCTGGGATACTAGACGTCGCTCATCTCTTCCGCCGTCCCAAACAGGTACCTGGACTTGAAAGGGCGGAGGACTCCATTTCTTTGTAAACATATGTGCGTGTATTCATATTCCAGTTAAACTTGGGGACCCACTTTTTGTCAGAATCCCAGAATGTCACTGTGGCCAAGCGTGGGCCTCGATACTGCAAGGAGAAGGTGCAACACAGGCCATCAGGTTGGACGTTGACCCCCAAGCCTGTGTGAAAAACAGGGCCAGAGGCTGGGTATGCGACCTATGCAGCCCCACACGCCACAGGGCTCTAGTCAGGTTTAATGCTCTCCTGTCGCTATCTTGAAGCTCTTTATCAGTTCTGAACCAAAGGACCCGAGTTTTCATTTTCCACTGGGCATCATGATTGATGTCCCACTCTGGGTCTGGCTGGGATGGGAGTCTGTACTAGGCTAAGAGAACAGAGGAGGAAGCAGGGATGATGCTACGGCCTCCCTAATGGCCTTGTGGGTCTCTCCCCCGCCAGGGTGGGGACATTGGCAGAGAACTCCAGGAATCTGGACACTGTTGCTGCCTGCTACTGAGCTCCTCCCAGGAGACGGAACTGCCTCTGCCCCCACTGCCTCACACTTGGAGGATTTGCAGCTCGAGCCTCAGCACCTGCAGGTTATCACCCAGCACTCAATGACACCAGCACCTAGGCCTGGCGTTGGCCTCACCGGGACAGCCCCGCTTCCAGGGAAGAGCAGCACAGGCCCTGGCATGACTCCACCCCATCTCAGGAAACCCGTGGGCTGGCTAGGTGCACAGGAAGCTTGGTTTTCATTACGCTCTCGTCTCTTCAGCAATACTTGCTCCTCCCACCCACAGCAGGGGGAGAGCATGATTGTCCCTCACACTCCGTCCCTCAGACTCGGGGAGACGAGTGAAGGGTTATGGAACCATGTCTGCACAAAGGTGGGGGCTTCAGGAGGCTAAATGGACCCTGGAGGTCAGTGCCTCTGGACCCTGACCCTCGCTGGGAGGGACAATGGCACACACCTGCCATCCTTGATGCCATTGCTTCTCTCGCCCCTTGGCATCTAGCCTCTGCTGCCCAGCGGCGCTTGTGGGACATCACCTAACCATGCGCACGGGGGCGCCTCTGTACTCAGGGTCTCCCCCGTCAGCTGGAATCTCCCACCTCCAAGCATCCTAACTGCAACTGTGGGCCTTTTTTGTAGAGGTGGGGCCCACCGATCCAGGGCAGCCTGCAGAAGTCCCCTTGTACAGCAACCCGCAGGCAGCCAAAGGAGAAAATATCCAAAGTAATTTTGCAATTTTAATGTAACACTGATACCAGAGACATGAATGCACAAGAAACTGCACACAAGGAAAGCAGGAAGGGCAAAGGGAGCTTTGTCTCGCACGGCCCCTGAGGCCCGCAGGGAGAGGCGCCTGGCGTGCTGTGTCAGGGACTGAGGAGGCATCCTTGCCAGGTGAGGAGGACTCCTGCAGTTCAACGCTGTCTAGAACACAGGGAACGAGGCAGAGAACTTGGCTCAAACGCACAGCAACCGTGGATGGGCACAAACAAGGAAGCGAGTGCGTTGCCCCACATGTCAACGCTGCCCCTTCCTTCCCAGGCCTCCCTGGCCTCCCACTGGCATCTCCTGGCTCCTCCCAGACATGCTGCAAGGTCTCGTGTCCCTGTGAAAAACTTACTGGATCCAGGAGAAGAAGCTGGCACCAGCTCTGGAGGCGCTTCTGGCCCGGATGGTGGAGCTGGTGCTTGGGCCATCTAGGATGCTGGTGCTGGCCCCACCGTTGGTGCCGCCGCTGACACCAGCTCTCCATGTGGCTCTCCTGTTGGCTCGGTTGCTATTCAGAATGTACTGATGGTACCTGGCCCAGAAAGCAAAGGGGATCCTGGCCCAGGCATCTCCGAAATCCCCGTCCTCATCCCAGGTCAGCAGCTCGGTCTGGATGTCGTCCCAGCTCCAGCGTCCAATCAGAGCTTCATCCCCGATATTCATCTGGGCCCTCATCTGGGCCCTGGCATGTTCCTCAGCCATGTCCACGTCCATCGTCTTAAAAGCGTCGTCCACAGCCTCCAGGAAATGAGCCTTCCATTCCCGGGGGTCTCGATTCTGGTACTGAGGTGGGAAACAGCGGCCTTAATGACCGGGTACCCCACATTCAGGGAGCACCTAGCCACTTCCTGTCACGATGGCAAAAACAAACAGGACTGGAGTCGGGCTCCCACTGCTTTGTGCCAGAGCTGGGAGCTCACCCTATGAACTTAGGTCGAAGTCACTCAGGGACCTCTCGGAGCTTCCCTTGGGATGGGATCACAAGGAGGCCATGACCAAGAAACAAACAAGGCACGGGGAGTGCCACCCCAGCGCCTGGCACTTGACAGAGGCTCTCTAGTACCTGAGCGATGAATCTCAGGACCCTCATTTTGCTGGTCTCGTGGCAGGCTCGCAGGCCCCAGAGGAACTCATACTCAGGTGGGTTGCTGGTGGGGATCTTCTTGTATTCCAGGTACCTGAGGGGGAGAGGAAATTCTTCTTTGCGTCTAACCAAGCAGACCTGTTGCCGACCTAATGACTTCCCAGGCACCGCCCCCCTCCCCTTCCCCAATGCTGCAGCTCAGCTCCTGGAGGGGGCCTGCCCTCTCCCTCCAGACCCCGATGCACTGCCAACGCCTGGGCCTCCAAGTGTGAGAACCACACAGTCTTAGAGCAATGGTCCTGCCCGGCATCTGCGTGGAGGTGTAGGGAAGACATGTGTAGGGCATCTGCTCAAAGAGAAGCCACAGTTTCGTGTCCCCCTCGTCACAACGGCCCCAGGTTCCTGTTGGGTGTGTTGTAAACAGAGGAGCCATTCTTTGGGCCTCCTGCTCTGAGCACACCCCACCAAAAGGGGCCCGCTGGAGGCCTGGCCCAGCCTTGGAAAGATCCACTATAGAAAATGAGTGGAGAGGAAGAAATGGCCAGCTACAAGAAGCTGCACGGGTAATGGGTGTGTGTGTGTGTGTGTGTGTGTGTGTGTGTGTGCGCGCGCGCGCGCACACGCACGCAGGCGCAGGCACGCATACACACCCATGTCCACACGTGCACATTCTCCAAGGACCAAGGATAAGTTGAGCCCTGACCTGGAAAGCAGAAGACCTGGCCCGCTGGCCTTACCAGCTGCGCACAGGACTCAAGAGACCACCAGTGTGGGAGCCCCAGGCTGCGTGGGTGTAAAGCCAGGGAATTTCCTGGGAAAGCCTGCAGGGCAAGTGCTCCCGGACATGGTGGTCCTATCACACCCTGCACGGTGCTCTCAGTCAGTGACTGCTCCCTTTCTCCAAGACCGTCCCAGAATTCTAGGGCCCACATGGTTCCATACCCTGAGCCCCACCACACCCACACCAGAGGCAAGCATCCCTCCAGTTTCTCCTTTGGCAGAGGGAATGGCTTTCTCCACCAGATCAGCCCCATGAAACACACGAGAGTGAGACAGGATGGGCTCAGTCAATACGTACTTCTGTTTCACAAAGTCATCTGTGATGAGCTTCCTCAGGTCGCCAAGGAACGGGTGCCTCACCCTGAGGGCAAGCAAAGAAATGTATGCTCAGTCACAGTGGCAGTGGTGGTTGTGGCCAGGAGCACTCCCTCATGGTCACGACCTTCCCTGGGCACGGCGCATCCCCTCAGGGTCCCGGGCACACAGGGCAACCCAGATGACCACCAGCCAGGAAAGCCAGCGGGAGGGGCTGGGAGGAGCCTCTAACTCCGATTGTCTCTCCGAGATCTCCCCTGGAGAAAGACAGCTGAGAGTGGGCTGAGAGTCCACTACCCCGTCCATCCTGGTGAGAGTCTCTGCTCTCTCGAGACCTGAGAGACCACGCCCCTGCACCACCTGCGCACTACTGCAATCCCAGGCCCTCCCCGGCCGGAGGAAAGCACCAACGGGCAGCAGCTCAGGAGTCAGTCATACCCAGGGCGCAGTCCCATCTTGCGCAGCGCCTCCCAGAGGATGGCTGTGAGGGGAGACGGGGGCAAGAGGTTGACACACAAAAGTGACACCATGGGCAGATCCCCTACGCCCCAGCGGCAGTGCTCACACTCACCCTCACTGGCACGGTTGCCATTCATGAAGATGACGCCTAGAATCACCAAGAGGAGACTCAGTCGGGGTGTGTCCTTGGTCCTAAAGTTGGAGAAGCAGGGATGGTGTTCAGAGGCCTCTTCCCCCACACTGCAGCTCACCAACTAGCCCGTCCCAGATTTCCCAGAAGGAGGGGAACCTTCCTTGCCATATGCAGGGTCCACTGCCCAGTCGATTGCAGACAAGTCATAGCCGCGCAGCCTGAGACTTAGAAATACCTCACCCAGAAGAGGGGCATGCTAAGCTCCCTACCCAGGGAACTGCACAGCATGGCTGGAGGCAGGGAGCTGGAGCAAAGGCTTGGCAAAGAGCAATGGGGTGTCCACAGGCAGAGGCAGTCCGCACTGGCCCTCGCCACCTCGAGACCTACACGCAGCAGGCCCCTGGAGGACCACCTTGGCAGGCTGCAGTGGGGAAGGTGAAATCCCCACAGCAGCAAGACCTGGCCGCAGGATGCTACCCTTTCGTCCAGCAGTCACCGTGCACCACTCCCTGAGAGGGAGAGCCCTGCTGGGTCCTTGAGTGCTAGGCTCTGCTCCCCTGGCAGGACGTGGGCAGGGAAGGGGCACCGCTGAGGCGACCGGCACACTCTTTCCCTTCCTTACTTCCCCAGGAGGCGAGCGGAAGAATCTCGCGTGCAGACGAGGATGTACAGGTGTTCCTCCTTGTCAATCTCCTTCAGGTGGATACCAAACTTCTAAGTAGTGAGAAAACACAGTGAGACCAAGCCCCACACTGGACATCCCGCATGCAGTGAAGCCCCAGTCAGAACCTTTCCCCAGCCGGGGAACCACACCTGAGGGTGAGGGTGGGAAAAGATGGGGCACTGAGGACTGCCCTGTAGGAGCCCTGGCGCCCACAAGGACAATGAGCTCCCCTCACCTCAGGAGAAGGCAAGGCAGAGAGGCAGCAGGGAAGGGCCATGTGTGGCACCGCTGGTGCAGTGGAAGGTCAGAGACGGAGGGTTAGGCGGGCACCCACAGCTCGTGGGACGCGACTGGGCCTGGAGGGCTGCAGGCTCCCCCGTCCCTCTTATCACCCAGGACTGGTCCCATCCCCGAACCCACCTTTTCCAGAGTGTAGGTGGCTCGTTCAATGATCTCAGGGAAATGCTCATCATATTCTCGGATGACGTCCTTCAGCATGTCTGCAGGAGACGGAGAGTTGGGGAAGGCACCTGGGCTGAGCAGGGGCCCCCGAGCTGCGGCCCCCCTTGGCCAGTCATGCTGAAGGCAGCCAGTCAGGACCCTGTCCTGTGGAGACGGAGGGACCCACCACAGCCCCTGATGGTGGGGGCCCAGAAGCACAATGATGCCCACAGAGCAGGGGCCGGGAGAGTGGCCCAGGCTGCCTACCTGAGCGCTTGATGGGGATCTTTTTGTAGTCCTTAATCATCAGGTATTTCACCAACTTATTTGCCTGAGGAGGAGGAACATGGCAGCGGGGTGCGGATCAAGGCATGGGTGACTGCGGGGCACTGGCCCAAGGGGGAGAAGAGGGAGATGGGGAGGGTGGACTTCTTACCCTCTCTTGCAGAAGGGCCACGTTGCGGGGGGGCAAGCACAGCATGTGTCTCGAGGGTATCTGGGATCTCAGGGCCACCGGAGGCCGAGGGGCCAACTCAGGCCGTGGGGCCAACTGAGGTCGCACCGTCAGTGGGGGCTGTGAAGCTCTCCAGGTGGGTGGGACCGCAGGAGGCTCTCTCTCCTCCTCGCTGCTCTCATATTCGTCGTCCAGGTGCTTGGACTGGGTCATCAGAGAGAGGGGGAGACCCAGTGTCCAGACTCCCCGTGCAAAAGCGCCCAGCACACACTTTACCCATAGCCGGCACTTGGCAGCGAGAATAGTACGAGCAGTGGCTGGCACGTGCTGACGGCTTACTAAGTGCCAGGCACTGAGCCAACCTCTTCTCCCTCCAACCCTGATGGTAGGAACTACGTGGAGTCAAAAGCATGCTCAACAGACGCGTGCCGGAGGAACAAGGATGAGTGGAGAGGAGAGGAGGGGGAGGGGAGAGGAGGGGGAGAGGAGAGGGGCTGGGAGGAGATGGGAAAGAAGAGGACCTGGGGGTCATGTGCAGGTGGCAGGGAGGTCTCACCTTCTTTGTCCTCTTGCCTCCCATCCTGGCCCAGGGTTCAGTACTGTGCTGAGCAGGGGCAGCTGCCCCCTCAGGCTTGGGGATGCTTGTGGCCATCTTGGCCTTGGCAGCAGCTTCCGCCACAGCATTCTGAGGCTCCACCCACCGAGTCTTGGCCAGAGCCTTCCCAGACTTGATTGTCTTGGGCCGGGTGGCTGCCCCCTCCCTGGCAGGTGCTGCCTGGGGCACAGTGGAGGCAGCACTGGGGCCCTCCATGCTGGCCTCTTGGGTCGGGACTGGTCTCTTGGGGCGTGGGAAGACCATGCCACTGACACCTGCTGGCTGAGTGAAATCAATGACGTCGTTCGGGCCCAGAAAGGCTGTCTGGGGCTGGGGGGCATCCATCTCCCTGGCACCTGGAGCCTGAGGGAAAGCACAGGCAGTACTAGGGCCCTCAGCAGCAGCCTCCTGGGCTGGGGAGGCCGTCTGGGACTGTGTCGAGCTTGCTGGAAGCCCGGGGGCAGCCATCTCACTGGCGACTAACACCTGGGAGGTGTGTGGCGAGGCAAGGGTTGTCTCAGGAGTGGCCCCCCGAGCCTCGGCATACGTCGTGGGCTGGGCTTCGGCTCCCGGGGCCTGCTGAGCGGTCATCAGGTGGCTGGCGATTGCCTGACTGAAGGACCTGCGGGCAGCAGCTGCGGCAGCCCGCGCAGCTCGGTTGGAGGCAGCAGAGCGAGCTATGTTGGCGGCACGGGCCTGGACCTCCGTCTCACTGGCAAGGGTGTCCGGATCCAGCTGCAGTGCCTCCACCAGAGTCTGGGCCAGCACAGGGTTTTCCAGTTCCCAGGGCTCATTCTGCAAGGCCACAGGGCAGGGCAGTGGAGGGCAGGGCAGATGCCTCCTCAGCGGCTAGCCCTGGCCACCCCAAGACCTTCCAAGAAACCCTCCTCTGAGCAGAACAAAGAAGCTTTGGGAAAGCTAGCCATGCCTTCCCCACTCAGCCCTCCCCTTCGTCCACCTCCCTTCGCAGGGGAGAAGGCCCAGGGCAATTAAGTGGCCCAGGAGGGGACTCACCAATAAGATGCGAAAGCTTGAACCCAAGCTACCAAAGGCTCTGAGGAGATGGATGTCAAAGCTGGTGAGGGAGCCATAGCCACCAAAAGCACCAAATTCTTCATAGTCGTTGCTTCCAACCATCTCTTCCTCCCTGACGTGGTTGCTACCCTCATCCATGCCTTCGACGTGGGAATTGTCTGGTTGCACGCTGTAGCTTCCCTCAGCCATGCTGTGGCTCCCAAACAGGAGACAGCTCAGCCTCAGAGGAAGGGAGGGGCAGCTTCAGGGAGAGGGGGCGGGATGCAGTGGCAGGCAGGATCCCTAGGGAGGTGAGGGGCGGTGATCATCATGTTACTAGGCAGCATTTTGTAGCACAAGGGGTGGGGTGACGAGGTAGACCATCAGGGACAGAGCCTTAGCTGAGGGACAGAGGACACAGATCTCAGAAAAGACAGAGCGCTAAATGGGGACATTAGGATGGGCAGGCTCCCTATCACTGTGACTAGATTTGAATAGCAGGTCCCAAGAGTCCCAAAGGGGATGCCCTGAGAGGGGGAGAAACAAAGGGCTTCAATTTAAGGGCAGGAGCAGGGGACCATGGTCGAGGGGGAGCAGATGGGAGGGCTCAGACTACAGGGACAGCGGAAAGCTCTTGGGAAATGGAATCCCAGGGACCTTGTGGACAGGTCTTGGGGGGAAGGATCTCTGGGAGAGGATTCAGCCGATTCCAGTTTAGGTTAGGCTTGAACCAGAGGGCCAGGGGTGGATGGGATGGGGGCCTTGTATCTAGGTGAGTCTCCAGGTGGAGCCCTGAGGAGCCCAGGGACAAGGACCGGGACTCCAGGGAAGGGGCAAGCCGTCAGCTGGCTTGGGGCAGTCTAGGAGCGGTGGGGGTGGGGTCTCGTGTCTAATGAAGCGGAGCTCAGAGCACAGGAGTAGTCCGCTGTGGGTAGGGGTTGGGATCCTAGGCTCCGGTGCCAGCAGCCTCGGATCCCGGAGCCCAGGTCTAAGGGTCATGGGGTAGGGGGCTCTTCCCCCTGACTCGGGGTCTAATGGGGTTCCAATTTTTAGTGCTCGGGCTTTGTGCAGATCCGGATGGCCGGGGGAGGACGCAGCGTGTCGGGTTGCACTCTCCCGCACCCGGTCCTGTCTGGGGCTGGATCCTTACCTTCCCTGGGGCTCCAATGGCGTCCGTCCTCAGCACCACGAACCCCGCAGCCGCGCCCTCGCCTGCTGCTGCCAGCACAGCAGTTCGGACCACCCCGCCCCTTTTCTCCGCGCACCCCCGGTTCCCCCCTCCGCCCCCTGGCCGCGGCTGGGGAGCCCGCGCATGCGCGGACCCCACCAGTCCGCCAGCTTTCCCCAACAAAAACCCTTTCCTGCAGGTCCCCAGTGCGCATGCGGATCCGCGGGTGGGTAGGTGGGCGGCGCGGGGGGGGGGGGGGCGTTTTTCTTCCCGCCAGATTCCCCTCCTCCTGGGACCGCTGGCGAGCACACTGCTGACGCTGTAGCGCAGTCAACCCACCTAACCGTGCGAATGCTTCTCGCTCCTGCTCTTTCACCCAAGCTCCAGCCTGGTCTTGGATGCTCTGTGCCCCACTTCGCCAACATGACCCCTCGGCCACGTTAAAGTGGCCTCTAGCTGGGTAGCTGGGTGTGTAGATGCAACAAGTGAAGATCCTCAACCTGCTCAGTCCAGGAAATGGCCAGAGAATGGAATTTTCCTTGTGTTGTCCTCCACCCTTCGTTTCTAGAGTCCTGAACACCCTAGAACCATCTGATTCCTCACCTACCTTTTGGGCAGCTCTGTAGGTCCCTGTGGCATCTAGGCTCAGTCTTGTTTCCCTCTCACAGCAGCCCTGGGAGGTGGACATCAGCTCGCCCATTTTTCACACCAGGAAGCCTAGGCACAGACACAGCACATGAACCAGACAGAGCCACTGGGATGGTAAACAGAAAAGGCAGAATTTGAGCCTGGGGCTTCGTGACTGCAAAGCCCACATTCTGCCTGTGCTGGCCAGGGACCGGGGCAAGCAACCCCCGCTCGGCTGGAGCAACAGACCGCCCCCACCCCAACATCGGCCCCACGTGAGCAAGGTTTGTGTTCGAGGAGGCCCGACCTCATGCTCTGAGTTCTGTGTGTGCCCATGCCCACGTGCCACTCGCTCCTTGGGTCCACTCTGTGCTCCCACTGGCAGGCCTCTTCCCCAGGAGTGCCACCATCACGCTGTCCCTCGGGCCTTCTTGTTGCCCACCGGAGCTGCGGGAACAATCCGGGGCTTGTGTGTCTGCCGTGGCAAGCCCTGGCTCAGAGCAAATGTTGGCCCTGCTTCCTTCCGGGGCCCTGGAGTGGGGTGCAGTGGTCTTTGGGAAAGAAGCAGGGCTGGGCTTCAGAATTCCAGGGACAGACTGCCCGGCCTGTCTGCCCCTGGCTGTGTGAGCCCCCTTGGGTCACTCAACTTCTCAGAGGCTGGTTTCTCAATTTGGAAAATGGGAAGCATAGCAAGGGGGTCCTGCCCAACGACACACAGGATGCTGTGCTTCTAGGACTACTGGTGAAACTTCCGAGGCATAAAATGCTATGGGCCCATCTCCAACTGAACCTAGGCTTCTTCTTCTTCTTTCTTTTTTTTTTTTTTTAAATCAAAACCCCTACAACTTTGTTTAAGTTTAATGTGACACTAGAGCCCTCAGATATGAAGACCCAACGGAACAGGGTAGACCGTGTAGGTTTTGGATGGCCTTGGAAATGTATGATTTGAGGACAAAAGGCCACAACACAAGGATGATAAACTGAAGTGAACTTCCCAAGCCTTGTCTGTTTAGGTTCTTTTCTGTGTCCCTGTGTGACTTTCCTTTCTTGTGGGTATAGGAAGCATCCCCTCCGGAATGATGGTCTTCTGAGTTCAGTTAGGGGAAGGTCAGAGAATCCTTTTATGACCTGCTTTGGGGGAGAAGGGTGGGGAAGGGTCAGAGAAACTTTCTTCCTTCTGCTATTTCCTCAAATGCCAAGGTGCCACGTTCTGAGGTGGAGGGTCCTGAATCCCATCATTCATCCTGTGTGAAACTGCCCCAGGAATCTTCAGTCCATAAACCGTGTGGGTGGGTTGTCTTCTAAGTCTCTTGGTCCCACAATGTCAGTCTCTCTCAGTCAGTCAGTCCAATGAAAGTGTGGACAGAGGGTTGCAGGTCGGCTTCAGCCCCAGGTAGGACTCTGTGTGGTGTGATCCATCAGGTGTTTAGTAAGAGGAACTTCATTGGCAACAAAAGAGGAGCAAAGGTTAATGGTTACAACAACCTCAGTTTTTGAGTTCAGTGGGCAGTCAGGACGATGTCTCGATTTGAGTTTGAAGCATCTTCAAGTGAAGTGAGGGCAGACTGGAAATTTTTTTTTTAATTGGAAAATTTTAATGTACACCTTAATGTGATTCATTCTGACACGCTTTTCATTATGGCATTTCCATATATGCATTTTGATGTACATTATTCATATAGGTGCCCCCTTACCCTCTTGTATGCTTCCCCCCAATCCCACCCTCCCCATCTAAGTCTTCTCTATCATTTACTTGGTAATATTTTTCTATATGTTCTTGGGTTCCAGTTCTGTTTAAGATAGAAACTTTTCCTGTAGTGAACTTTGTTTTTATCTTGTCGGAACAATTGCATGCATTCTCTAGACCATTTATATTGACACCATTCTTAGCTTTTTTGTTTGTTTGTTTGTTTTATTTTGAACCGACCTTTGAATAGGAGTTTTCCTTCTTATAATTTTGATTCAGCTCCCACATATGAGTGAGAACATATGGTGTTTCTCTTTCTGAGCTTGTGTTCGTTCACTTAAAATAATTTTCTCTAATTCCATCCATTGTGCTGCAAATGACCTTATTTCATTTTTCTTGATTGCTGAGTAGTATTCCATTGTGTATATGTACCATTGGTTTTTTTTTTTTTTTTTTTTTTTTTTTTTTTTTTTTTTTTTTTTTTTTTTTTTTTTTTTTTTTTTTTTTTTTTTTTTTTTTTTTTTTTTTTTTTTTTTTTTTTTTTTTTTTTTTTTTTTTTTTTTTTTTTTTTTTTTTTTTT
>VMDO01013148.1:0-19370 GCA_007922755.1 Pedetes capensis | reverse complement strand
AGTGCAGCATTGAACATGGAGATGCAGGTGTCTCGGTGGTATGATGACCCATCTTCCTTTGGGTAAATTCCCAGTAGTATTATAGCTGGGTCACACGGTAGATCTACTTTCAGTTTTTTAAGATATCTCCATATTGATTTTCACAGTGGTTGGACCAATTTACGGCTCCACCAACAACATAAGAGTGTTCCGTTTTCGCCGCAGCCTCACCAACATTTGTTGTTATTTGTGGCAGACTGGAAATTTGATAGACTCCCCTGGTTTGCTATTTGCATCAGGTGCTCTGGAGTGAACTTTCTGAGTAGCTCATTGAGGAGCAGGTACAAAGTCTGTCCGTGCACAAACTGTTGTGGTTTCTTTGGACTCCATAACGAGATTTTATTTTGTAGTTACTCTGTCACAGGCACTTGACACACATTTTATATCTTAATATTTTCATGTATTAACTCTCTGTATCCTGGCAACAATCTTATATGGGAAAACTATTTATCCTCATCTTCTGGATGAGAACACTGGAGAACAGAGCAACGTGTCCAAGGCCCCAGGGTAGTATGCATGGACATCTTGTTCGAATATACCAAGGGTGGAAAAAATTTAAAAAAAAATCATGATATTACCTCTAAATAGCTCTATTTTTTTCCTAACTGGCTATTTTATTGTTAAGCTAAGCTTCCTTTTTACTATGGCATGTGAACATAAAAAATATACATTGTAGTGGGGCACCAAGTGAGGCTTCAATATATGTATATGTTGTGTAATGCTTGTTTTCCTTCAATTTAGTTTTAGCCTGTACATAAAAGTGTAAAAATGATACATATTAACCAGGTATCTTATAGCGTTCAAATACATTTTTACATTGTGTAATGTCTTCAAAAGACTACACACATCTATCTCCTCAAACATTTGCCATTTTTTGTGCTGATTATGTTCAAAACCTTTTCTACTAGCTTTCTGAAATGTACTTTACATTGTTGATGTCTACAGTCACCCTGGGCTGGGATTTAGCTCAGTTGGTAGAGTGCCGCTCTGCTGTCTCCGAGGTCCCGAGTTCGATTCCCAGCACTGCAAAACTGGGAGAAGGACATGGCAACCCACTCCCAAGGCAATCCCGAAACAATCTGCCACTGAAAACCCTATGAGGGTCGCTATGAGTCGGACACGACTGGACGGCACCTAACAACAACAACAACAGTCACCCTACAGGGCAACAGCAAACTAGAACGTTTTACTTCCACGTAACTGTAGTTTAGTACGCTCTCTCCAACTTCTCCCCATCCCTCCCTGGCCCCTGCTCTCCCCATCCTCTGGTAAACATCATTCTACTCTCAACTTCTATGATAATCAGCGTTTTTATATTGCACATAAGAGTGAAATCACATGGTACTTGTCTATCTGTGCCTGGCTTATTTCACTTAACATAGTGACCTCCCGTTGTATCGCTATTGTCTCAAATGACAGGATTTCATCCCTTTTTTGACTGATTCATATTCCATTGTGTTTATGTACCACATTTTTAAAAATCCACTCTTCAGCTGAAGGACATTTAGAGTGTTTCTGTTTCTTGGCTATTGTGGATAGTGCTGCAAGAAAATGGGAATGCAGTTATTTCTTTGACATATTAATTGCCTATCTTTCTATTAGAAATACCCAGTAATAGGGCTCCTGGATCATTTGTTAGTTATATTTCTTTGTTTTAGTTTTTGTTGTTATCTTGTTTTGGTTTGTTTTGATGGTCTTGCTATGTAACCTAGGCTGGCCTCAAACTGGAGATCCTCCTGCCTCAACCTCCTGAGTACTGAGATTATAGGCAGGGAGGTAGTTCCAGTTTTGTTTGTTTGTTTTGCACTACTGGGGGTGGAACCAAAGGTCTGACACATGGTGGACATATGTTCTCTCACTGAGCTACACCCCAATACTCTTCTCAATTTTTTTATTTTGAGACAAAGTCTCACGAATTTTTGCAGGCTGCCTCTGCACTTGAACTCTCGCTCCTCCTGCCTCAACTACCATAATCACTGATATTTTGGGCATGTGCTATGCCTCCTGGCTGGGAGTTCTGGTTTTAATTCTTTCAGGAGCCTCCATACTATTTGACATAATGGCTTTACTAACGCATATTTCCACCAACAATGTTGAAGAGGCCCTTTTCTCCATGTCCTCACCAGCACTTGTTTGTTGTCTTTAGTCTGTTTGATGTTAACCATATTCCCTGGGTCAAGGTGATATCTCATTTTGGTATCAATTTTGATTTCCCTAGTGATTAATGGGTCTTGGGTTTAACTCAGTTGGTAGAGTGCTGCTTCACACTCTCTGGGGACCCAGGTTTGATCCCTAGCATTGCAGAAATGGGAGAAGGACATGGCAACCCACTCCTGAAGCAATCCCATAACAGTTAGCCATTGAAAACCCTATGAGGGTCACTATGAGTCATGCTTGACTTGATGGCACCTAACACCACCACCACCACCAAGTGATTAGTGGGGCTGAGGTTTACTTCAGTGGGTAGGGTGCTTGCCCTGAGGCCCTGGGTTTGATCCCCAGTACTACAAAAGCGGGAGAAGGACCTGGTAGCCCACTCCTGAAACAATCAGCCATTGAAAACCCAATGAATAGCAGGGAAGCATGGACAATGGTGCCAGCCATGGCACAATGTTGGGGAGTGTTTTGTTCTGTTGTACATAGGGTTGCTATGAGTCGGTCCCAACTTGAGAGCACCTAACAACAGCAAGCGATTAGTGATGCTGAATATTTTTTCATGTACCTCTTGGCCATTCATGTGTTTTCTTTTGAGACATGTCTGTTCGGGTCTATTTTCTGTTTTTAATTGGGTTATTTGCTTTTATGCTGTGAACTTTTGGGGATTTCTTATATATTCTTGATATCAACCCCTTGTTAGATGTACAGTCTGAAAATATATTCTACCACATTTCAGATTGCCTTTTCACTCTGTTGACTGTTTTCTTTGCTGTACAGAAGGTGTTTAATTTGATATCATCCAATTTATTCATTTTTGCTTTTGTCACCTCCTCCTTTGTTGACTTATCTAAAATTTCTTACCCATTTCAGTGCTCTGAAACATTTCTCATGATTTCTTCTAGTACTTTTGTATGTTGAAGACTCATATTTATGTACTTAATTAATTTTCTGGTGTATTTTAACTATGAGAAATAAGAATCTAGTTTCGTTCTTCTCCATGTAGACCTCAGGACCATTTATTGAACAGAATTTCCTTTCCCCACCACATATCCTTAAGAGTGTTTTTCAAAAGCCACTTGAATGTAGATGCGTGGATTTCGTTGCAATCTCCCTTTCCTGTACCATTTATCTGAGTGTGTTTTTATCCAATGCCGTGCTGTTTTGAATACTATAATTCTGTAGTACATTTTGAGGTCAAGTAGCATAACGCCAAATACTATGTTCTTTTTTTTTTTTTTTTTTTTTTTTTTTTTTTTTTTTTTTCAAGTTCGCTTCATCTACCTGGGGATTTTTGTGGTTCCATACAAATTTCAGGACATTTTTTGTAGATCTATGAAGAACATCACTGGTATTTTGATAAGGGTCGCATTAGATCTATAGTTTATTTTGCATTGTATGGACATTTCAGCAATATTGATTTGCCCAATCCTTGTATGTGGGATATCTTTTTTATTGGAATTTTTAATGTACAATTTAATGTGTTTCATTCTGACATGATTTTCGTTGTGACATTTTCATATATGCATTACATTGTACATTGTTCGCATAACTTCCCCCTTACCCTCTCCTGCCCTTCTTCCCCCATCTCCCACCCCCTCCCCCACACCAATGGCCTCTTTTCTACTTGTATGTCTTTTTTTTCTTTTTCTTTTTCTTTTTCTTTCTTTCTTTCTTTTTTTTTTTTTGTGGTACTAGGGGTTGAACCCAGAGCCTCACGCTTGCAGGCTTTGCAAGTGCTGGACCACTGAGCTGAACCCCCAGCCCATTTTTTTCACTTTCTGAGACAGGGTCTCACTAAGTTACGCAGACTGCCTCTGGTCTCAAACTTGCGATCCTCCTGCCTCCGTCTCCCAAGCCGGTGGGATTACAGGCATGGGCCACCGCACCCGGCTTACTTGTATGTCTTTTTGTGGGAATATTTATCTATACATGTTTGTCCCAATTTTGATTTAAGTCTAAATTTTTTCTCAGTGGTATATCCTTTTACATTCTCAGCAGTATTGTATGAGTAATCTAGTCCATTTGCATTATTGCCATCCTGTGGCATTATTGGTGTTATTGTTATTATTTTTGAAAGTATTCAAGTTGGGGTATTTACTTTGAGGTTGGCCTCTCTCTCATTCCTCATTCCTTGTTGGCCCTCCTCCCCCTCCTGTCTTCTCCCATCACTGCTTCCTTTTACTAGATCCCTCGCTCCTTCTTTCCATTCTTTAAATTGTCCCTTCTCTGCTAAATGTACATGAGCTTTTTATTATGTTCCAATTTATGTGGAGGAGTTTTTCCTTCTTTAAGTTTGATTCAGCGCCCACACATGAGTGAGAACATGTGGTATTTCTCTTTTGGGGGTTGTGTTCATTCACTTAAGGTAATTTTCTCCAGTTCCATCCATTGTGCTGCAAATGGCATTATTTCATTTTTTTTTTTATTGCTGAGTAGTGTTCCATTGTGTATATGTACCATAGTGGTTTTTTTTTTTTTTTTATCCATTCTTCTGTTGATGGGCACTTTGGTTGATTCCATATCCTTGTTATTGTGAAAAGTGCTGCACTGAGCATGGAGATGCAGGTGTTTCTGTGGCATGATGATACGTCTCCCTTCCGGTATATTCCCAATAGTGGTATAGCTGGGTCATATGGAAGATCTACTTTTAGTTTTCTGAGGTACCTCCATGTTGATTTCTCTTCATTAGATATCATATTTTTGGCAGAGTTGGATTCTGCTGTTTGCTGGGGGTACTGGGGATTGAACCCAGGGTCTCCCGCTTTCATACTGTACATGTGCTGGAACACTGAGCTGCACCCTCAGCCCTTTTTTTTTTTTTACTTTTTGAGACAGGGTCTCGCTACGTTACACTGACTGCCTCTGGTTTCGAACTTGCGATCCTCCTGCCTCCACCTCCTGAGCTGCTGGGATTACAGGCTTGCACCACCACACCTGGCTGAATTCTGCTGTTTATAAAATCATCTCATGTGCAAACTGAGATAATTTGACATTCCCTTTTCCAATTTGTGTTCCATTTATTTCTTTCTCTTGTGTGATTCCTTGGGTAGGATTTCTACTACTGTGTTGTTTAAAAGTGTTAAAAGTAGTCATCCTTGTCTTGGTCCAGATATTAGAGGGAAAGAGTTCAGTTTTCCCATAAAATAAAATGTTAGCTCTTGGATTATTATAAATGCCCTTTGTTATGTTGATAGATCTATGTTCCTTCTAAACCTGATTCACTCACTGTTTTTTTTTTTTCATCATGAAGGTTTGTTGAAATTTTATCAAATGTCTTTATTTCATTTTTGATATGATCATATTGTTTTGTCCTTCATTCTTTTGATATGTTCATTGATTTGAGTACATTGAACCATCTTTTCATATTTGTCAGTTTTGGGGCTTTTCTTTGGTGGGAATCATTTTATCACTTTTTCCATCTCATTAGTTGTTATTGGTAAGTTCAAGGCTTTCATTTCTTCATGATTTTATATAGATAAGGTGCATATGTCTAGGAATTTTTCCACTTCTTCTAGTCTCTCAATTTTATTGTTATATATGTTAATCAGGTAGTTAGACATTAATTTGCCAGGAAAGAAAGGGGATAAAAGGATTAAAAACATGTTTCCTACTTTCAGCCATGACTCATGCCATAGTATTTTTAGTGAGATCATATGGTTGTGAAGGATAGACATTGAATATGGGATCCAGAAGAATTTTTTTTATAGTGCTAAGATCAATTACTGAATATACCACGGACCACCAAATAAACAACAGATCTGTCCTAGAAGAACTGTAACCAGAGTGATCCTTGGAAGCACGGATGGCTATATTGCATCTTACATATTGTGGACATGTTGTCAAGAGGGAACAATCCCTGGAGAAGAACATCATGTTTGGGAGAGTGGCAGACCAATAAAAAAAGGAAGACCCTCAACTACAAGGATTGATGAAATGACTACAACAATGGGCTTCAACATAAAAAAGATGATGTGCCTGACAGAATAGGGGAGTGTTTTTTTGTGTTGTACATAGGGTCATGATGAGTCAGGTCTGACTCGAGGGCACCTAACAACAACAACAACATTCTCTCTGTGTCTCATCTTAATTCTTTCAAATGGAGAACACATGGAATGAGGTGCTGCTGGCAATTCATGGGACATGACCCCGGTAACATATACTTGTTCATAATAATCTCTAATAATGTTTTATACTTCTGTAGCGTCGGTTGTAATGTCTCCATTTTTGTCTCCAAGTTTTATTTATTTGATGTCTCTTTTTCTTAATACACCCAAGGGTTTGTGCATGTTGATTATCTTTTCAAAGAAACAGCCCCTTGTTTATTTGATCCTTTGTATCATTTTTGAAGCCTTTGTTTCATTTATTTCTACTTTATATTTTTCTTTTTGTTATTTTATCTATTTTCAATTAGTTTGCAAATTAATGGGCTTCATGATGACATTTTCATAGAAGTATATCATGCTCTTTTCTCATATTACCCTCCATGGCCTTCACATGTCCCCCTCCACTCTACAGCTGATTCCCTTCCTCACCCCTAATTGTTGTTGTTGTTAGGTGCCTTCAAGTCGGTATCCGACTCATAGCGACCCTCTGTACAACAGGGGAAACACTATTGTCAGTGCTTCTCTGCTGTTCATAGGGTTTTCAATGGCAGATTGATTTTTGGGAGGGGGTTGCCAGGTCCTTCTCCCAAGCCTACAGCTTCTGGTGTTCCCAGGCGGTCTCCCATCCAGGTAATTACCAGGCCCGACCCTGCTTAGCTTCCGAGATCTGACGGGATCGGATGCCACAGGGCTACAGCTGCAGGCCATTCACCCCTAATAGTCTTCATTTTACTGTCAAGTCTTTATATATGCATAATATTTTAAATCTAGATTCCACATATGAGAGACAACAGGTGATATTTGTCTGAGTATGGCTTATTTTGCTTAATTTGTTGACCTCCAGTTCCATTCCTTTTCCTGCAAGTAAAATAATCCCCTTCTTCTTCGTGGCTGAATAGAAGTCCACTGTGTATATATACCACATTTTCTTTATCCATGTATCTGTTAATGGACATCTAGGCTGACTCCATATCATGGCTATTGTGAATAGTGCTTCAACCAACATGGATCTGCAGGTATCTCTGTGGAATACTCTCTTGGATTGCTTCAGGTATATACCCAGGAGTAATATGGCTAGATCATATGGTAGTTCTACTTTTAGTTTTTGAGGAAGAATTGTGGAGACAGTTCTTTGGCAGCCTGGCTAATGAGACTCAGTGCGTGGGTACTGGCTGGGGACATGGGTCATGGTGTTTTGCTCAGCAGTGTTTTTCACCATGATGCGCCTCGTATTGGATTTTATCTGGGTTTCATGTCTTATAGTAGACTTCTTTCCTTTTTCCTCTATCAAGTGGTAGACATCTTTCTCTATGATATGTTCTGTGGAAGAGGGATGACTTGGGCAACTCTTCCTTCCTGCCTTCTTTAAACCACCATTTCTTCTTCCTCCTCATCCTCCTCTTCATCTCCTTTTCCTCTTCCTCCTCCTTCTCCTCCTCCTCTTTCTCCTCCTTCTTCTTGTTTTTTCTTCTTCTTACTATACTGAAACCAGACACTTTGGTCTCACCCAGCCTTCCTTAACTGTGGTTATGGAACTTGGTTGCATGAATAGCTATTCTAATTGATGGGGATAGGGTAACTGGAGGACATTTCTCAGTTGACATCTTTCCCCCCTCTTAAATGTATTTTAATCCGAGAAGTGGTTGTGACATCTAATGAAGTTTCACCTTAAAATATTTATATTCCATTTCACTAAGTTTGAGCAACACTTCAAGTACTATGTATATGTATCATCTGAGTGTGCCCTTTCAAATCTGTATGTGATATATGGATGTGTACATTAAAACTAATTGTGTCCTCTCAGTAAAAGGTACAAGACCATTCAATGAGGCCCCACAACTAATTAAGTGTAATACTTGAAAGCATTATAACTTCTCAATGGGTATTTGAAATCTGAGACAATGTGTATTGAATTCTGGTTTTTGTATATGATATGGTGAATGTGTGGTAGTCAAGGGTGATATCTGTGTGTGTAACATCTGAATATTTTTCTAATATCCAAGTTAGCTTGCAAATATTGAATGGGTATATGTGGAATCTATATAGGAGGGTAACAATCTGAAATTGGTGTTAAGCACCTGAATTAAAGTATGTGTCATCTGAATATGTGAGTAATTGCTAAAAGAATATAACAACTGTATACCTATGGCAGCTAAGATACCATGTATGATGTGCAAAGGATTGTGTGACTTGTCTGGAAGGTGTATGAAGAATACCTGAATGTGTGTATGACATCTGAGATAGCAAATGGCTTCCAAATGAGTGTAACAAAAGACTAAGCAGGTGTTACACCTCCATGCGTATTCCATCTGAGTGCATGAACAACACTTACCTGACTCTTTCAAAAATGTTTATTGCCTACCTAATGCATTTAAAGCTCTCCATAGATACTGGGAATATAGTCGTGGGCAAGAGAAACAAGGTCAGCCTTAAGTGAGTTCATTTGAGTGTGACAGCTTAAGGAATAATTGTAATTACAGGAGGAATATTTTTAATATCTTAAATGAATATTTTAAAATAAATATTTTATTTTGGAGTGTTTAAAGACAAAATTTGAAAAGGTTAAGAAACATTAACGTTCCATAATTGGTACATTTTTCAAAACCATGAAATTAACACTGGCACATTACTATTAATTAAATCACAGACTTTATTTACATTTCACTTTTTTTTTTTTAAACTAACATTCTTATAGGCTGGGATTTAGCTCAGTTGGTAGAGCGCTGCGCTGCAGTCTCTGAGGTTCCGAGTTCAATTCCCAGCACCGCAAAAATGGGAGAAGGGCCTGGCAATCCACTCCCAAGGCAATCCCGACTGTCAGCCATTGAAAACCCTATGAGGGTTGCTATGAGTGGGACACAACTCGACGGCACCTAACAACAACAACATTCTTATACTGAGTGTCCAATCTGGGGTACTACAATCCAATTAGTTATCATTTCTCCTCTGTCTTCTAAAATTGGCCATTGCAAACAGAAGTTCTGGTTCATTTTATTGAGTAATAAAACTTAGAATCCAAGTTCTGGACATGCAGTATACATATTATTACCATGTGTAGGGATTAATCTAGAAAGTAATATGGGGCTAAGAAAGGAAGGGAGGAAACATGGTCTTGAGCCTGCTTGGGTCAAAGGTGTCTAGCCCACCTCGAGTCCTGAGGCACACCCAGGACTCTTTTATGATTCTCTGTGGCACACCTGCTTTGAGTCCATGAGGTTGAGGCAAGATGGCTCCTGCCTACTGCAGTTGGGGCGTGTCCCTCCTCGAGTTTCTTGCTCCCTTTTCAAATTTTTACTGAGTCATATGCTGCTGATTGGCAACCCACAACGTCATGAAAACATCACAGATTCTGATTGGCTAGACTGAAATGCTTATAAGTGCGATGCACAAGAATAAAGTTGAGTTCTGAGTTGCCTCCCTGAAGGACTCCCAGAGTGGTTTTGTCTCTGTCGCACTAAATACCAGTCGGGTGTGGGGTTCCAATACCGGACTAAGGAGCCCCACAACCATGGCATAATTGCTTGTATACTCTTTCAGGAGAAAGAGCTAGTGTATGTGTTGTTGTTGTTAGGTCTCATCAAGTTGGTGTCCAACTCATATCGACCCTATGTACAACAGGTGAAACACTGTTGTTAGTGCTTCTCTGCTATTCACTGGGTTTTCAATGGCTGATTGTGTTTTGGGAGTGGATTGCCAGGTCCTTCTCCCAAGCATACAGTACCTGGTATTCCCAGGTGGTCTCCTATCCAAGTACTAACCAGGCCTGACCCTGCTTAGCTTCCAAGATTTGATAGGATCAGATGCCACAGTGGTACAGCTGCAGGCTAGTGTATGTGTACTAACCTCAATCTCAATTCATATTGACGTCTCTGACTATAATACACAGAGTTTATTTTGGCCTTTCACCCTTCCTTATTTGTACCTTTTTTCTTTCTTATTGAGAGACCAGTATATATAATCATGCAGTTTCAGAATTACTAACCTACTTCTCAGTTATAAATTAACACTAGAGTACACTGATAATGTACAATCACCAGGATTTGTTTTAGCTGTTTTAATACATGTATAGTGGTATTTGATAATTTTAATTTTAATTTCCCTGGTATAAAATCATGTTGAGCATCTATGTACAGGATTATTTGCCATTCACATATCTTCTTTGGTGAAGTTTCTATTCAAATTTTTGCCCATGTTTTGATAGGGGTGATTGAGATTTTAAGGTCAATTTGTATATTCTTTGTACTTTCTGGATACAAGTCCATATTATATATAAGATTTGAAAATATTTTATTTCAATCAATTGCTTTTCATTTATTTAAAAATGTCCTTCAAATGGCAAAGTCTCTTAATTTTGATGAAATGCAACTTATTTATATTTTTCTGCTTTTGGTATTATAGCTATAAAGTCATTTCATAACCTAAGGGCACAAAATTTTTCTTCTGTCAATTCCTTTATAAGCTTAGTAGTTTTAGGGTAGACATTTATGCCCATGATTAATTTTCAGTATATTTTTGTGTGTGGTACTGGGTATGGATCAAACTTATTTTGATTTTTGCATTTGGTTGTCCAAGTTTTCCAATGTTGTAAAGACTATCCCTGCTCCACTGAATGGTCTTTGCACATTGTCAAAAATCAAAGAATATTATCTACATGGACCTATTTCTGGGCTACTTTGTTCCAAAAATCTATGTGTGTATTTTTAACCTTGGATAATTACTATAGCTTTAGAATAAGTCTTGAATTGGGTAATGTTAATTCTCCTACTTTATTTTCTTTGTAGGATTTTTCCCTGTATGAGGTTTATTTTCTTTTCACATAAAAGTCATAATTAGCTTGTCAATTATTATCCAGAAAATCTTACTGGGACCATAATTGGGTTGATATTGAATCTATAACTCAGTTGGAAAGAACTAACATCTTACTAATATTGGCTATTTCAATTTATTAACATAGGTGTCTCTTTCTTTGTGTAAATATTCTGGAATTTCTTTCATTAGCACTGTAGTTTTAAGTATGCAAATCCTGCAATATGATGTTAAATTTATATATAAGTACTTTAATTTATGCCATTTCAAATAGTGTTTTTGCTAGTATATAGAAATATAATTGAATTTTGTATATTGACAATTATCCTCTGACCTTTCTAAATTATCTTGTAATTTCTAGGTGACTTTATGAAAACATTTTTGAGCTTTCTATGCAGATGATCTTATCGCCAGCAATTAAAATAAGTTTTGTGCATTTCTTTATTCTCAATTGTACATATTTACATATATACAGTGTGCAATCATCAAAACTTGGGTTGTTGACATTTTCATCTCCTCAAACAACGTACAAAATCTTTTTTATTACTATGTATCAATAATCATGAATATTTATGAAGTATAGTATGATTTTTTTAAAATTGCCTACAGTATAGTGAGATTCACTATGGGGTTTTCATAGATACATCCTGTATTTTGTACTTGTTCTCTGCCTCTTTACTGTGTTATGTTGTACCTCCTCCCCCTCCTTACTTCCCCATCAGGCACCCCCTGTCCCCTCAAGTTGGGTCTATTTACATTTTCTAATTTTAGGTATGTAAGATTGATTATATATATGTACATATATTTTTTCTTTATGATCGATCTAGCTCCTGCCTATGAGTGGGAATATGCAATGTTTCCCTTTCTGAGTCTTGAATATTTCACTTAAAATAATGGACTCCAGTTCCAACCATTTGGCTACAAATGACAATTTCATTCTTCCTTACTGCTGAATAATATTTCATTGTGTATATGTGCCACATTTAAAAAATCCAATCATCTGGAATTGACAGGCAACTGGGCTGACTCCACATCCTTGCAATTGTGAAGAGTCTTGCAATAAATGTGGAAGTACAGGTGTCCCTACACTATAATGACTTCCTTTGGGTATATTCCAAAAAGAGATATGTTGTTGTTAGGTGCCATTGAGTCATTTCTGACTCATAGTCTACCCTCATAGGGTTTTCAGTGGCTGATTGTTTTGGAACTGCCTCAAGGGTGGATTGCCACATCCTTCTCCCATGTTTGCAATACTAGGAATTGAACCCGAGACCTCAGAGACTGCAGAGTGGCACTCTACCAACTGAGCTAAATCCTAGGCCCTAAAAAGAGATATAGCTGGATCATATGGTAGTTCTAGTTTTAATTTTTTGAGGAACATTCATACTGATTTCCATACTGGCTGAAGTAATTTACAGTCCCATCAGCAGTGTAAAAGGGTCCCTTTCTTTCTTGATCCTTGCTAGCATTTACTGTTTTTGTTTTATTGATGTTAGACATTCTGACTGGGATGAAATGGAATCTCTGTGTAGTTTTTATTTGCATTTCCCTGATGGATAGGGATATTGAAATTTTTTCATATGTTTGTTGGCCATTTATATTTATTCTTTTGAGAACTGTCTGTTGTTGTTGTTGTTGTTAGGTGCCGTCGAGTCGGTATCTGACTCATAGCGACCCTCACAGGGTTTTCAATGGCTGACTGTTTTCAGGATTTCCTTGGGAGTGGATTGCCAGGCCCTTCTCCCATAAAGGAATTGTTGTTGTTAGGTGCCGTCAAGTCAGTATCCAACTCATAACCTCATAGGGTTTTCAATGGCTCACTGTTTCGGGATTGCCTTGGGAGTGGATTGCCAGGCCCTTCTCCAATTTTTGCGGTGCTGGGAATTGAACTTGGAACCTCAGAGACTGCAGTGCAGCACTCTACCAACTGAGCTAAATCCCAGCATAGAACTGTCTGGTTAGTTCCATTTCCCAGTTATTTATTGGATTATTTGTTACTTTGGTGTTTAATTTCTTGAGTTCTTACATCTTCGATATCAATACTCTGTCAGATGTGTAGAATGAAAATATTTTCTCCCATCCTGTGGGCTATCTATTTACTCTATTACTTGTTTCTTTTTTTGAAAAAATGATTTTTAAATTTTATATAATCTGTTTTGTCAATATTTGGTGCAGTATCCTGGGCTATTGGAATCTTGTTAAGACAATACTTGCCTGTGCCTATGTGTTGGGGTGTGCTGTCTATTTGATTTTAGTAACTTCAACATTTCCAGTTTTATGGAAACTGATCCATTTTGAGTTGATTTTCATACAGGTTGAGAGACATGGTTCAACTTTTATTCTTTTACATATGAACATCTAGTTTTCCCAGCATTATTTGTTGAAAAGGCTTTCTTTTCTCCAGTGTATGCTTTTGGCTCCTTTCTCGAAGATTAAGTGGCTGTAGCTGCATGGGTGAATATCTGGGTCTTCTCTTCTGTTCCGTTGGTCTTCATGTGTGTTCTGTGCCAGTACTAAGTTGGTTTTGATACAGTGGCCCTGTAGTATAATTTGAAGTCAGGTATTGGGATGCCTTCTACACTGCTTTAACTTGGGATTTTTTTTTTTTTTTTTTTTTTGGTATGTAAGGCCTTTTGTGCTTCTATATGAATTTTAGGACTGCTTTTTCTATTTCTGTGAAATATATCATTGGAATTTTGATGGGTATTGCATTGAATCTATAGATTACTTTCAGTAGCATAGCTATTTTCACAATATTAATTCTTCCGATCCATGAGTAATCAACGTCTTCCCATCATCTAGTGTCTTCTACAATTTTTCTTTAATGTTTATAAGTTTTCTTTGTAGAGGTCTTTAGGATATTTGCTTACATTAATTCCTAAATAATTTTTGGCGGGCTTTTTTGAATTAGATCACTGTTTCAAATTCTTTCTCTTCCTTTTCATTATTGGTATAAAGGAATGCTACTGACTTTTGAGTGTTACTTTTGTATGCTGCTACATTGCTGAAGGCACTAATTAACTCTGCTTTCTAGTGGAGTTTTTAGAGTCCTTTAAGTACAGGATCATGATGTGCAATTAGGGATAATTTTATCTCCTCATTCCCTACTTGTATCCCTTTTATTTCTCTTGCCTGATTGCTGTGGCTAGGACTTCAATCACTATATTGAATCAGAGAGGAGAGAGTGGACATCCTTTTAATTTCCCTCATTTAGTATAACATTGGCTACAGGTTTTTCATAAATGGCCATTATGATGTTGAGGTCTGTTCCTTCTATTCCCAGTTTTTTTCAGGGTTTTTATCATGAAGGGATGTTGAACTGTGTCAAAAGCTTTTTATGTACCTATTGATATGATCCCCTAAGCATCTATGAGCTTGTCATGCTGTGGGGGCTTGTGTGTTGCTGTGATGCTGAAAACTATGCCACTGGTATTTTAGATATGAGCAGGGCCATTCACGGTGGAAAGGTTTCAGCTGAGCTTCCAGACTAAGACAGACTAGGGAGAAGGACCCAGCAGCCCACTCCCCAAACAATTATCCATTGAAAACCCTATGAATACCAGAGAAGTATTGTTAAATATGGTGCCAGAAAAGGAGCTCCCCAGGCTGGAAGGCATTCAAGAAATGACTGGGGAAGAGTTGCTTCCTCAAAGTAGAGTTGGCCTTAATGACAGTAATGGAATAAAGCCCCTGGGACCTCCTTTTGCTGATGTGGCCCTACTCAAAATGAGAAGAAACATAGTGTCTGCAACAATGGCTCAAAAAGAAAAAGATAGTGTTCATGGTACTGTGTTGAGTAATGTTTTGTTCTGTTGTACATAGGGTCACCATGAGTTAGATCTGACTCAATAGTACTTAACAATAAAATAAACATTGATATGATTGTGATTTCTGTCATTGAGTCTCTTTATATGTTGAATTATGTTAATTGATTTGCATACGTTGTGCCAGCCTTGCACCTGTGGACTGAAGCCCACTGGGTCATGGAATATGATCTTTTTTATATGTTAGTGTATTCACTTTATGAGAATTTTCTTACAGATTTTGGTATCAATATTTATGAGGGAAATTGGTCAATTGTTTTCTTTTTTGTACTGTCCTTATCTGGTTTTGGTATCAGGGTGATATTGGCATTGTAGAATGATTTTGGAAGTATACCTTCTCTTTCTATTTTATGGGATATATTGAGAAGGTTAGATATTAATTCTTCTTAAAAGGTTTGATAGAATTTGGCTTTGAACCCATCAGGACTTTGGCTTTTTTTGTTGGAAGATTATTATTGCCTCAATTTCAATGCTGATTATAGGTCTGTTTAATTTGCTTTTATCTCCTGGATTTAATTTTGGTAGATCATAAGTGCCAAGGAATTTATCCATTTCTTCTGTATTTTCAATTTTTGGAGTGTACAACTTCTCAAAGTAGTCTCTGATGACCTTCTGTATTTCCTTAGTATTTGCTGTAATGACCCCCCTCTCATCTTAAACTTTATTAATTTGTGTTTTTTCTCTCATTTTGGTTAGTCTAAGGGTTTATAGATTTTTTTTTTTAGTTTTACAAAGAACGAAAACTTGCTCTCACTGATTCTCTGTATTTTTTTAGTTACCATTTCACTGCTTTCTGCCTTCATCTTAATTATTTCTTTTCATATGTTAGTTTGTTGTTGTTGTTGTTAGGCGCTGTCGAGTCGGTATCCGACTCATAGCGACCCTGTATACAACAGGTGAAACACTATTGTCAGTGCTTCTCTGCTGTTCACAGGGTTTTCAATGGCAGATTGATTTTTGGGAGGGGGTTGCCAGGTCCTTCTCCCAAGCCTACAGTATCTGGTGTTCCCTGGCGGTCTCCCACCCAAGTACTAACCAGACCCAACCCTGCTTAGCTTCCGAGAGCTGACGGGATCGGATGCCACAGGGCTATGGCTGCAGGCTGTGTTAGTTTAGGGCTTGGCTTATTGTTTTTCTAATCCCTTAATGTGTATCATTAAGTTATTTATTTGGGCATTCTCTAATTTTTTGATACAGGCACTGTAGCTGTGCGTTTCCTTTTGTGTATCACAAAGGTTTGGTAGGTTATGTTTTCCTTATTGTTTGATTGTAGGAATGTCTTAATTTCCTTTCAGATTTCTTCAATGATCCATTGATCATTAAAAAGTATGTTATTCATTCTCCATGTATTTGTAGCATTCTTGTAGTTTTCCTTGCTATTGATTTCTACCTTTATTTCATTTTGATCTGATAAGGTACAAGTAATGATTTCAATATTTTATATTTATTGAGGCTAGTTTTTGAACTAGAATGTGGTCTATTTTAGAAAAACTTCCATGCAGTGCTGAAAAGAATGGTTATCTCACCTCTGTTTTATGGAATATTCTGTAGACATCTGCTAAGTGCAGTTGATCTATGGTGGTGTTTGAGTCTATAAGTTTCTTTGTTGAGTTTTTGCTTTGATGTCCTGTCTATTGAAGAAAGTGGGGAATTAAGGTCTTTCATTATTATTGTGTCTGGACTTATGTGTTCCTTTATGGACAGTAATGTTTGTTTTATGAAGTTAGGTGCATGGGTGTTTGGTGTATATTGTTATGTCCTCTTGGTTGTTTGTTCCTTTTATTAAAATGTAATATCCGTTTTACCTTCTCATTAATTTAGAACTGAAAGCAAGTTTGTCAGAAATTAGTATAGCTGCCCTTGCTTTCTTTTTCTCTTCCACATGCTTAGTATGTCATTTTCCAACCTCTTGTTTTTAGTCTCTTTCTTTCTTTGCAAAAGAGATGGGTCCCTTGGATGCCATATATAGAAGTTTCTTTTTCAATCAAATTGGCCAGAGTCTTTTAAATAATGAGTTAGCATCATTTACATTTAGAGTAATTGTTGAGAAGAGTTTGATGTTTTGCATAATTTTGTTGACTATTTCTCTATTAGGCTTGTGTGTTTCTTGTTCTTTACTTTGTCCTTCGTGCATGTTTGCATTTTGTTGGTTTATTCAGTTGGATATCCTTGTTTCTTTATTAGGTTTGATTTGTTCATACATTCTGTTCATGGATTTTATCCATTCCTGTGGTCTTGTATTTGGGTTTGTCTCTCTTAGTCTGTATGTAGAATTTCCATGAGCATACTCTGCAGTGCTGGTTTGGTGGTCATGAATTGCTTAAGCTTGTGTTTGTCTTGGAAATTCTTTTCCCCCATCTATATTAAAGAATACTTTTGCTGGATATAGTATTCTTGATTAGCAGTTATTTGCTTTTAGTACTTGAAATTTATCAGCCCATACTTTCCTTGTTTTTAGGGTTATTACTGAGAGATCTTGTAATGGAAGGCATGGCTTGATGGTGGGAGAAAATCTAAGGAAAAGCAGCCAAGGAAGGCTCTAGCCGCTTTCTGGGGAAGGCTTTGGTCATTATAAGCTCGCTAAGCCTAAAAGCCCCCTTTTGTTATCTCTGTCCTTGGGCATAGCCCCTCCATATGTACAGACATGACACATCTCTGCCTATGTATGGTGAGCAAAACATGCTAATGAAAATAATATGTAACCCTTCCCCAACACACAAGAAAATATACTTTAGCCCTCTTTCCCCCTGACTCATAAGAATGATTAATGTTATGATAAGAGCGTAATAGCAAGATCTTGAGAGACTCATTAAGGAGCATTGCACCCAAAGGCACTGGCCCCCACCTCAGCCTCTCTGACACTAACTCTTGGTGTGCAGAGTAATCTTTCTTCTTTTTATTCTTCTTCATCCACTGACTCCATGGCTGATGGACAGTCACAACAAGTGGCACCCAGATGTGGAGCCCAAGAGCTGGTGGGGACAATAGTTGATTACCCCTGAGAACTGTCAGTAGACTCTCCAGGAACATGAGTAAAGGGATAAAGTCCCTTCATTGTGGTAAGCAACCTCCATTCTTTTGCCTGGAGGATAAGTCAACCAAGGTGTTTCTTTCATTTTCTCTCTTACAACTGCCCCCCTAGGCTCACCCATGACAGCTGAAGAGCCAAACACTCCACTGATTCAGCAACTCCTTTCTCTCCCTAACTTCATAAGAAAGAATTCTGTCCAAATCTGTGATAACAGAGGAACACTTCAAAGGCTGTTAAAAATAACAAATTTCCCTAATAATGAGACTAACATTTCCAACCTGCACCCTAGATGGCTTGCTTAAAACTTCGGATTTTTCCCTTGTTAAGACTCTCTGCCTGTCTCCGGAACTTCTCTTCAAACTCCCACTCCAGGGCTAAGCAAACCAATTCTACCCAGCCCCAACTTGTCCATGACAACCTCTATCTTCATCTCAATGCTTTTCTGACTAGCCAAAACAAAATTTCTTATATTTGAAACAATTTTCTTATTTCCATTCGGACAACAAAACCAATCACAAAAGTATTTCTCCCTCGATTAGTAACTTTTTAAATAAAAACTTCATCTAAGACATACAAAATAAATATTACATTCGAATCTTTCAGTTTACACTGGAAATATTCTTAAAAGAGCCTTTTTAAAGATTGTTGCTATTGTTAGGTGCTATCAAGTCGAGGCCAATTCAGAGCAAGATTAAATTCTTTTGTCTTTAAAATATAAAATTTATACCTTCAGTCATACCTTGAAATACAAATATAAGATTAAAGATTCCTTAATGACATGATAAAAATAATAAAGCTGACTAATAATATATCTAAATACAAAGTTACACAAAAGTTAAAAATTGTACTGTCATTTTCATTGACTTCTGTTTATGGTGATTGTTGATTTAATGTAATTGTTTTTGTATTGTTTTGTATATGAACCTACTTACCTATGTCTATACTTTTTGCCTATGGATGTCACCAGACGGAACATACAGGAATAAAATTGACTACATTTGTGGAAAGAGATGATGGAAAAGCTCTATATCAAATTTCAGAACAAGACCAAGTACTGATTGTAGATCAGACCATTAACTGCTTGTATGCAAATTCAAACTGAAACTGAAGAAAATTAGAACAAGTGTACAAGAGCCAGGTATGACCTGGAGGATTTCCCACCTGAGTTCAGAGACCACCTCAAGAACAGATTTAATGCATTAGACACAAATGATAGAAGACCAGATGAGTTGTGGCATGACATTAAAAATATCATTCATGAGGAAAGCAAAAGGTTATTTAAAAGATAGGAAAAAAAGAAAAGACCAAATTACATCTCAAAACAGACTCTGAAAATTGCCCTTGAACATTGAAGTTAAGGAACTAAACAGAAGATTTCAAAAGGCAGCTTGGGAAGAAAAATGAAATATT